>CM024522.1:6249900-6487410 GCA_014182375.1 Eucalyptus virginea
TTTGAAGTACAGCAACAAGCGAGAACAAGAAAATTAAAACGTACGGGGATCAATGATTCTTAAGTCAAATAACAACTAAAAGCACAAGTCAAGTCATCCCAAAGAACTCATCATTAGCAAAATTGATGAAGGAATCTACACTAGATCCAAAGGAAAAGAAGACTCCAGTGCATTAGCACTTGTTTCTGAGATAGAACCAAAAGGAGTAGAAGAAGCATTGTTTGATGAAAGCTAGATAGAAGCTATGCAAGAAGATCGACATTTTATTCGTGTGTGTGTATATGTGCAAGTTAGGGTCCTCAGAACATGCCTAAAGGACCAACTCACTTCGATCTTACTGAAGATGATTCTCCGCGGAGTTCTCCTCGTCAATCTGCAGACGAGGAAGTTGCACAAGAAGCGGTTCCTATCAGAGTTATGAGGCCTAAGGTACTCTTCAAGCATTACGCCTTTCTAAAACAGGGTGGAAGTTCAATGACCTTTATCACTGACATTTTGAAAGATAATGGGTATGGAAATGAAACTTTGTTCTTGAAAACAATGGAAAGACTAGGAATAATGCCAAAAGGAACGGTTGAAAAGGAATTTGTGAACTTTCCTTCTAATCCTCGTTTTGGGTCAAAGAGTCAGCTTGAGAACAAAGATGATGATGAGATAATTTTTACAAATTTTCAACCCCAGATGGGTGTGGCTGCTGATATTCCTGGAGAAAGAACGAAGCTTTTTCGTTTAAAAGAGCATAAAAGGGTTTATGCTTAAATGCTAAACAGAGGAGTGATAAACCCTCGCATAGTGGATTTTGACTTTGGACTCCATAAAGGTTAACTTAAGGGAAAGGTTAGCCAATCTTCAACTTGAAAAATTTTGTATTGAGACAAAGACTTATCCCTGAATTAACAGCATATTTTTACTCCAATATGTCTTTTCTAGATCAAACTCACATTCAGTTCATTGTTTGTGACAAAGTGTTTGTTGTGGATGTGAATATTCGGCTAATATTCTGGGACTTGAATGTAGTGGTTTTCTACCTATAAATGTCTCCATCGGTCAAGCTACTCAATTTCTAGTGAAGGAGACTGTTGAGTGGGAGCATCACTTACTCTCGCACGCTAGCTTCAAACATTCTACTGCACAAGTTTGTCATCAATTGCATCGAGATCCAAGGCTGCCTCCAGAGGCGATGTCTCAAGATTTGAGGCGAATATTATGTGGGTAATTTGCAATGGAATTCCTTTTTCTCTACCACATACTATCTTCTTGCATATGTACAGGGGCTGTGATGAAAGAAAAAGACAACTGCCCTACTTTGCCTTAATTACAAGATTGTTCAGATACTTTTAAATCTAGTTGCCCTCTCAACTTCGATCAAAAACTCTCACTCCTATAGAGATATGAATGAAGATGATTTCCAAAATGAGGCTGAAAGATTTGTCTAAAGCCCTGGATCTTTTGAAGAATGAATCATCTAGCAAAACCAAGGAAGGATCTATTACTGCAAAGAAGCGAAAAGGAAAGGATGTTGTCCAAAAGACTTCAAAGAAGAAGAAATATATCCTTCTGCAGGACGAAGAGGAGGACGATGATGATCTGACAATATCTACTCTTGCTTTACATAATCTTCAAGGTTCTGTTGATTCTGAAGAGACAAAAGAAGAAGAAGGTGAGCAGGAAGAAGAAGAAGAAGAAGAGACTGATGCTGAAAGAACGACAGAAAAGGAGAATGAAGATGAAGATTTTGAAGGAGACACCGGTGCAATACCATTGTTGGATGACACTGAAGACAATAGGGAAAATGTTGCATTTGAAATAGAGGACACTGAGGAACAAAGGAGATCTAGTGCTAGAAAAAAAAAAAAGTACGAAAAGGTGAAGTCTTATCTCAACTTGAAAGCATGAAAACATGGGAAGATCATGAGAAAACTCCTTTAACTTGCACCTACTACTAGTGATGCCATTAGTAGATCTCCTGCAGATGTTGAAGATGTTTTTGCATCTCATTTCCTTGAAGTTGATGTTGAAGAAGAAGAAACACCGAGTTAGGATAAGGAACAAACTACACGTGTTCAAGTTGATGTTCCTCCACTTCTGGACACTCCACAGGTTTACTTCGCTGAAGCTAGTGCTCAAACTGAACCTGATGCAAACTATCCAAAGATAGTAAAACTCCTTTTGGAGATAAAAGCATAGCCATATGCAATAGAGGTTGAAATTTAGAAGCTGCATAGTGCCTTAAGGTCTACCTCAAATTTTCTAACTGGCAAGGTATAGTCTCTCGATACTCTAGTTCAGACTCTGAATCAACAGGCTTCGCAGACTGTAGCCAAAGTTGAGAATGTCTATCATCGTGCCAAGAGAAGCTTGAGAAGGCAGTTCGTCGTTGGAAGATTTCCGACTTGTTCGCGTTCCTAGACAACCTTGAATGACTCCATCTTTTTATATCATTTTCATTCACACTTTTATTCCGACTTTCTCTTTCTTTTTGCTATTGACAAAAAGGGGAGAGTGAGAGCAGATTTAAAAGTTCCTGTGTTTGTTTGAACTTGGTAGTATTAAATTTTGTGAATAATTATGTTCTGCAGTTAACTTTTGTGGTTGTGAATTTGGATTGAACTTTTGTAGTTCTTGAACTCTTGAACTATAAATTGTCAAGGCTAATGTGTTTTTTGTGGATGTAGAATCAATGTCATCTAGTTCTATAATAATCTGTTTTTATTATGAGTTATCATGTGCTACTAAAGTGTTTTTTTTTTTTGCAGGATATAAGTTTTAAATCTGCATGAAAGTTTTGTCATCATCAAAAATGGGGAGATTGTTGGGGAAAACTCCTATTAAATTTTGAGGCTGACAAAACTTTTTAGTTTTATTCTCACTTTCAGGAATACGAGACTTCGTATAATTCTTTCAAAGTCTATCTTACATAAGAAGTCTACTCCACTTTGACGAAGACCCCAGTTGAACGAAAGTGAAGAATGAAGACTTAATCGACTCGGATTATTTCTCTTCTTTCAAGGCTTTAGTACGAACAAGATACATCGGCTTTCTGGTTGGAAATCTCACTTACTCCTTTGGTATTATTGATCAAATCAATTTGAAACAGCAAAATCATTTTGGAAGGCAAGCCAATTCGGAAAGAATCTACTTATGGAAACCAAGATCCCGATTATATGGGTGACCGGGATTATAGGATTTTCATCTCAATCTTCAAATGGCTCGAGATCTCCTTGATTGAGTCTGTCCAACGGGTTGATTGGAAGAGTTCTTTTGGAAAGTGCTAACGGTTGAAAAGGCATAGATGAGTATTTAAGGAGGTTTTTCAAGTCATTCGATAAAGAGCGTGAAAGAAGAATTCTAAAGTCGAAGCTTCCGAATCACTTGTTCTTCATAGTGCTCAAACTTATATTTGAAAGAGAGAGAAACTCAAAAGTGTGATTTTGTGAGAGAAGTAGAAACTCTTCACTGAGAAGTCAAGATTATGAGGCTGTAACACTCTTTTTTGATTCATAGTGGAAATAAGCCGGAAGGCTGTTAGCGTGGGAGAGTGGACGTAGGCTTAATCTAAGCCGAACCACTATAAATCTCGTGTTTATTTTTTCTTCCTTTAACTCATTTACTTCATTTGCTATGATATCTTTCTGTGTTTCTAAATAAGTTGTTAAAGTCTGAAGTCTTCTTCAAAGTCTATTATTCATCAGACTTAATTTAAAAGTAAAGCATTTTTACTGCGTTTTATAAAAATCTATTTTCACACTTATTCACCTCCCTCTAGGTGTTTATACTAGCGATTTCAAATGCATCCTCACATTTTGGAGGCTTAGCTATTCTCTCATTTCCTCTCCCTTTCTCTCCTCTTTTCACATCCTTCTCCTCCAAGCCGTCTTAGGAGCTGTTTGGTCACTAAAGGAGCATCTTGGAGCTAGGCTCAAAGGTATCTTGTAGGCATGGAAGTCTCATGTCAATTTTGGGAGTTACAATCTCGCTAGAGGAGTTAAGCTTTACCTCGGCCTTTTGAAGATGTAATGGTTGTAAATATAACGGCCTATGGAAAAAATGGCTTGTAAATATAAATGATGTAATTGTATATTTTTAAAACGTTGTTATCCTAGCTGCTTGTTTTTGTCCTGGTGTTGTATGTACGCTTCTACATGTACTTAATGAAAAGATAAAGAGAGATGGGACGATGACGTGTTTGGAACATTGCGAAAGTAACCCTTGCTGCTTGTGACCTTGGGGATGGAGGTGGGGTCGTGACACCAAAGCCCCAACGTAGGGGACTCAAGAACTACTTTTATGGACTTGGGCTTAGGTGTTGTCACATTGGGCACGGGGACTAGGGCTTTGGGCTAGGCCTCAATGGATCCAAGCATGGGCGTTTAAGGCTCGGGCTAGGGCTTGATGGACTTGGGCCCAACCATTGGATATTAGTTGGAAAATATGGCTTCAAATCAATAAAACAATCAAATCGAACTTTGAGGTGTAATATTACTTTCTTTTAAGGATTTGTTTACCCACACAATGTTATTAATGGTCATCGGCGAATATCCTTTAGAATATAATAAAGTCTCACATAAGAATACTAGATAGCAATTCTAGTATGTCTCTAAGGTCATTCTAGGAAACACCTGAAAAAGATGGCTGTTGTTTTGGAAGGAAAACTTGAAAAGTGATCTCATACTCGTTCATCTATATATATATATATATATATAAATTGGTATCAAAGAACCTAGGCAACTCTCGCAAAAGATTGCCAAATAAACAAAGACATCACTTCGAAAGAAGTTGCAAAGTGAAAAAATGCAACCCTTTAGGAAAGGTTGCAAACTAAACAAGTATAATTTTCAAAGGTTGTCATGAAAAGACAAATATATAAAAATTTGGAATAATAATAATAATAATAATAATAATAATAATAATAATAATAATAATAATAATAATAATAATAATAAATAATTTCTTTTTAATAAATAAAATTTTGAATTTTCATAATTTTCCTAATTACTTAATAAACAAAAAAACCTTTGAACTTATAAAGATTAATAAAGTAATCATACAAAATAAAATAAAAATAAAGGGTTAGTGTTAATTAAACGTGGGCATGCAAGAGTGCAAAGTGCTAAGTATCACGCCCCAATCCTCCGAGCGTGCTCATCCCTCCTTGGTCGATTAATAGCGATGTTCAAGAAGGTTGCTGACCCACTCATTTTAATACGCATGCGGAAACAAATATAAATCCTCAGACAACAACACAATGGGATAGAAAAGTAGGCCAATTTTTCACAACCAAAATAAACCTTTTATAGACAAGCGGGTTTGTTTATAGCACTAGGCAGTTTACAAAAATTATCGGCTCCACAAAAGGGAATGGTCTTATGACCCACTAATCAGACACGTTTGCCGATTTTTCGATCTCCACTTTCCCAGACTCCAGGGCTTCCGGTCCTTCATGACCGCCATCTAGGGACTTGAAATGCTATCCTACAACGGGGTGAGATGACGTTTTAGCGAGTTCTACTCCCTAAGCCCTGATTAGAAAGAAAATATGCCTTAAGGCTTACCTAAGTACAATCAGGCGTCGGAGGACTTACCTTGGTCTCAATTCCTTCCTGCAAGTTAGTTTAATCAATGAGTACTAACAACCACATCATCCAATCAATTCAATCAATTCATTCAATTGGATCGAAGCACCAATCAATCGACTCAATCGATTACGTGTCATCACGACCCTTTCTTGGTTGGCTCAAATCATACTATCTATAAAATCCGTTTATATCAAGACTACTCACTGCTAAGCTGATAAATAGATAGTATAGCTCGCTTCTGAGATGGTCGGGTATACTGCTCTTTACTAAGCTGTCATATCGCCCATCGGCTAATATAGTATACCAACGATGCTCAATCTAAGCTAATAAATAGTATATTGCTCTCTACTAAGCTGACATATCACCCGTGGGCTGATATAGTATACTGACATTACGATAAGGTATACTGCTCTCTATTAAGCTAACATATCGCCCGTAGGCTGATATAGTATACCGGTATAGTACTCTTTGCTAAACTGACATATCGCCCGTAGGTTGATATAGTATACCATCCTAAATGTACAATCAATTCAAGATTTTTATCATTGCAAATAAAATAGCCGTGTGTGGGTACACGGTCAGACTTAGCCAAAATATCATAATTTCACTTTTGAATTTCCCACCAATTTCGATAGTCCCAAAATAGATTTTTTGCGATATAAACCCGCGCCTGTAATTTTCCAAACAATTACCAATTTTAAATAAATTTAGAATAAATTCCCAATTTCACAATTAAATCAATTCAGCACAAATTAGAGCTCAAATAAATAAATAGAATGCACCATTGCAATCGCACTAAATTCCGGTCACCACTATCAAGTCTAATTTTTGAAAAATAAATAAATAAATAAATAATTATGGAAAATATTATATAAATGCAATAAATATAACTTAGGCCCGTAATACCTAATTAGACGCCGAGATGGACCTGGAAATTTTTTGAATCACTCTAGATAAATACTAGAGCGCGTCTTCTTTACCAAAAAAAAAAAAAAAATACTAGAGCGCGTCTAGGCCCTAATTGCACTAACTATCCACCTAACATACATCGGTAACTAATTAAATTTCACTAATCTAATTTAACTAACCATCTAACCATACTTATCTTAATCTAATCAACCCATAAGCATAATTAAATTGCTAATTGAGGATTAGTGAGTAAAAATAACTTGATTGGCGATTTGCTCAGACCAAAACGATGGGGACGCGACGGAGGCTGATAAACTCCAAAACAGCGGCACCAACGGGGTCAAATCGAGGTTGAAATTGGCCTACAAGCTCGCTGCTCAAGTTGGAAAAAAAACCCTATTCTGACGCTGCTGATTTTGACGGTAGCCTGTGGCGGACTTGGTGGACTGGTGGTGCAGTGGCCCAGGCTATTTGCTGGTGGCGTGAGGGCTTGGCTTCGGTGGGAGCTGCTGCTGGGGCATGTGCGGCAGCTGGCAACGATGAGGGATGCAAGCGTGCGAGAGAAAAGGAGACATCGGTTGTAGGGGAGGCGTTCGATTGAAAGTGAAAGAAAATAAAGAAAGAAAGTGAGTCGATCGAGAGAGGGGAGATGAATACATGTGAGAGAGAGAGAGAGAGAGAGAATGGGATAGGAACAAACTAAAAGTCAAAGATTGAAATGCAAAGAGGAGACCACTATGCCGAGTTGTCGATCTTAGGGGGGGACGTTCGATTGAGAGAGAGAGAGAGAGAGAGAGAGAGAGAGGATAAGAATGAATAATAAAAAGCAATAAAAGAAAAGCAAATGGAGACCAATGCGTAGGGGACGATCGGCTAGGGGAGAACGTGTGCGAGAGACGTGAGAGAGAGAAAGACCAAAGAAGGTGGGGGTAAAATTAAATTAAAACGGTCTATAATTAACCATACTTGGTCCCGGAACTTCTATTCAATCCAAATTGGTCCCCAAAAATCCCCATGTTAAAATACTTGATCCTCATAAGCTTTCTTGCACCATAATTCCCCCAGATAACAAGCCTTGGGCAACAAAAAGGGTCAATTCCTTCAATTCTGAATTCTATTTCATTTTTCTTGGAATCCGATTTCTAAACAAATTTCTCCAATTGAGGTCTGATTTGATGCGGAAAAAGCCCACAAATTCCCTGTTACTAATTCACTAACACCAGATATCAAAAATCCCTTCAAAATGGCCAATTCGAATTTCCATTCGTTTTCCGAAACGTTTGAAACGATTTTCCGTAAAAATCCCGAACTCGCCAAAAATTCCTTGAAAGATGAGTTGACGTTCCTAAAATGATTTTTGACATGACAGAAGTTCCAATTTCTGAAATCGAGTTCAAATTCACGGTTAATTTCAATCTCACGTGATTTTAGCGTGACCTAATCTACCGGGTAGCTTTAGGAATTTTTAATGCAATTAACCCGTGGTCAATTTTCTTCGAGCTACACGTACCTCTTTCGACACATTGGCGGCTCTCGGTTGTCTTGAAAATTTGGAGGTTTCAAATATGGACATAGGGCGCCAAAACGACAGAAAATAAGTTTAGTGCCGATCGACGAGAATTTTACAAATTAGTGGAATCGCCCACGTTTACTCACACATCTCAGTCGAACTGACCTATCTTTGATCTCTAATCAATTTTTAATTATGCCATAATAACCCTTGCAAACTAGCATGGTTGAGCAGTCGATTCTTGATCAAATTCTCAAGTCTATTGTGTTAAAATCACTTAATGGCTTCACCTGATAGATTAGTTATCTTATGAGTGGCCATCTCAGAGAAAAGCACTATAGTCGCGTAGACGAAAGGCCCAACTTATCCGATCGAAATCAGAACCTAAATTTTTAGGATGTCACAACTCTTTCCCTCTTATAAAAATTCCGCCTTCGAAATTTAAACCTTCACCAATCCTTAAACAAAAAGGTGGGGGTATCGTCATCTCATCGAGTCTTACTTTTCCCGGATGCTTCTTCAGTCTTGTGGTGTTGTTAGACCATTTTGACCAAGGGGACCATCTTGGTACACAGAATCTGTTCTTTCTGAACCACACTCTAAATCAGGCTTTTCACGTACGACACTCTATCGTCCACGTCTAATTCTTCAAGATTTAGCACGTGGGTCGAGTCAGACTCATATGTCCTCACCATCAACACATGAGAGATGTCATGCACTTGTGCCTATTTCGGCGACAATGCAAAATGATACGTTAGGATCCCGATTCATTCGAATATATAAGGGTCCTACGTACCTCGGTTTTCAGTCTTCCCTCTTTTCTAACGCGCAAGGTATTCCTCATTGGTGACACATTCAAAAAGATGTAATCACCAATTTGGGACTCTAATGGCCTTCGATGCTCAACAATACAACATTTCTGGTGATTCTGAGTAGTCTTTAATCTATCTCTGATCACGGCAACTGCAATTACTGACTGCTGAACTGACTCTGGGTTGTGACCTTTCTTTCTCTGACCTCATCTCAACAAACTGAAGTTCTGAACACTCTGCTCTGTCCTGCTTTAAAAGAAACCATTAGACTGTTCTACTGAAACTGAGAATCCTCGGGTCTTGATCTGATATAAATTCGTCACTAGCACTTCATGCAGACGAACTATCTGACACCCATACTCTTCTACATGCCTATTTAAATCGAGGTCTTTTAAATCTTGCACTAAAGTGAGTTGACTTCATCCATTTGTTGACCACTATCCTAATTGGAATCATTACCCCTCGGTTCCTTGATAAGCCCGTCACGAGGTCCATTGTGACACGATCCCATTTCCACTTAGGGATCTTGAGAGGTTACAAGAGTCCTCTTGGCTTAGAAGTTGTGCCTTTACTCGCTAACACGCCGAACACTCAACGACATGATTGGTGATGTCCGTCCTCCTATCGGACCACCAATAGTGTCGACACATATTCTGATACACCTTCGTATTGCCATGATGAATGTTGCAACTACTACGATGAGCTTCTGACAAAATCTCCTCCTGCGTGCTACATCTTTAGGTACACACAATCATTCTTGGAACTTTAGTGTCCCATCATCAGAAATCTGAAAGTAAGGTTTTCTTTTCTCGGTATCCTCTTGTAGGATTTTTTGAATCTTTAGGTTTGTCAACTGAAAGTCTTAATTCTAATCTCGAGCATTCGGCTCAATTTCGAGAGTGGCTATAAAATTTGGAAGGTAGCCTATCTCAAATTTAAAAACCGAATCTCAAACATTCTCAAGTAAGGTCTATACTTTAACTAGCCTATGTACAATTGAAGACTCCTGACTCAACGTCTCAGTGACTTCTTTCATTCTTCCGGGGTGATACTAGATATCACCATCCTAGTCCTTCAAAATTTTTGATTCACAACACTATCTCACATTCAATTCCTTCTGAGAGAATAAATACTGGAAACTTTGTTGGTCGATGAAGATCTAGAATGTTTCTTCATACCAATGATGTCTCTAAATCTTCACTGCGAAAATTAATGTTGCAAGTTCCAAGTCATGTGTCGGGTAGTTCAACTCGCGAGATCACTGGCGACGAAATACGTATGCAATAATCCTACCATGTTGCATCAATATGCAATTTAGTCCCTTAAACGACGCATCACTATAGATCTCGTTTCCTCTAGGACCAGATGGAATGATCAACACAGGTGCAGTAGTCAGCTTCCGCTTAAGCTCTTGGAAACTACGCTCGCACTTATCTATCCACACGAACTTTTCTTCTTTCTTCAGGAGTCGAGTCAATTGCGACACCAATGTTGAAAATCCTTCCATGAATCTTCTGCAGCAACTTTGTCCAACCTAAACAGCTTTCCGATCTCGATCATCGTTGTTAGTCTTGGTCCACCGATAGCTCATTTGATCTTGGTTGGGTCCACGGAGATTTCTTCGCCGAAAATCACGTGACTTAGGAAAATAATACGAGTCAACCAAAACTCGCATTTGCTAAACTTAGCGTCCAATCCATGAGTCCTTAGGGTCTGAAGTACCATCCTTAGACGACTCTCATGCTCCTCAGCACTCCTCGAATATATCAGAATATCTTATATAGACACGATCACCAGCCAATCTAGATATTCTTTTAACACTCAATTTGTCAAATGAATGATAGCAGCTGGAGCGTTCGTCAAACAAAATGGCATTATAGTAATTTCCTAATGGTCGTCTCGAGAACAAAATATCGACTTCAGTATGTCCTCCCTTCTGATCCTCAGTTGATGATACCCTGTCCTCAAGTCGATCCTTGAAAGTATCGACACTTTTTGTAACTGGTCACACAATTTGTTGATTTTTAGTCATGAACACTTGTTCTTGATCGTCACCTAATTGAGTTGACGATAGTCGATGCATAATTGCAACGAACCATCTTTTTTTCTCACAAACAGAACTGGTGCTTCCTGAGGTGATGCACTGGAACATATGAATCACTCATCCAATAATTCCTGCATCTGCATCTTCAGTTCCTTCAATTCATACAACGACATTTGGTAAGGAGCCTTAGAGAGTGGCTCTATCCCAGGTGCTAACTCGATTGCGAATTCTATCTCATTTTCTGAAGACAGCCCGACAATTCCGTGGAAATACATCTATAAATTCTTAGACTACCTTGAGATGTCCTCAATCTTAAGTTCTTTTCAATTTGTCTTATCTATGACAACCGCCAAGCAACCTTGGCAACCTTCGTCTAACAATCGGGTTGCTTTCAAGCAACGAGGTTAAGGAAATCGAGGGTCCTTCTTGACTCCAAATAACTCGACACTTCCATATGCTAATGGATTAAGCTGGATTACTCAACGACAACAATTCATTACCAAAAGATGCTCCATGAGCCCACTCTATTTACATATGACGTCAAAGTTATACCTCAGCAACTAGTCGAGCACAACTCTAGTCAGTGGTTCTTCTCCTACAACCTTAACATAACAAATTTAAATTCCACAAACTTAATCCCTAAAACTCTGCTGCGCTACTATGATAAAATCATTCCAAAAACATTATTCCTTTGATTGATGCATGGTTGGTTCCATTCCTGTGCCTTTCGCCATCCTAGTGGCATCATATCTGCGGTAGCGGTGTCAATGTTTCCTTGGACTCACACTGATGGTCCCTCACCCGATGGCCGTGCTGGCCATATCTATAGCACATTCCCGTTATTCCAGGACACTGGATTGATCCATACTTCCTTCTACAAATTCGGCACATAATTGGTGAGTCCTTTATCTCCTGTCAGATGATAGCATGCACTTTTACTTGCACCGGGGTCTGTCCCGAATATCCCACGGTGTGTTCTACGGTGCATTCCTGTTGATTTGTCCCATTGGCCTTCGGGGACCTTCTTCTGACTAGGTAACCCTGTTGGTCAAACTCAGAACAAGCACCTGTCTTACCAGGACACGGGGCTGATCCATGTCGGCTTCCATCATCACGACACACTCCATTCCGATTCATTACTAACCTATCCATCCCACATATCCAGTTGGACGGAATAGGATATTCTTCTCTGATCATAGGCTCCTTCCCGAACTAGTTTCCATCTCTACTGAATCTGAACCTCAACCTGGATGCAACAGCTTGCTCCCAGATCACGTCTCCATGTTGGACCTCGGTAGGTGTGGCAACAACAACGATTACGGCACTAGTGGTGGCAGTGATAGCGGCAACAACGGCGGCTCGATCCTAAGCTTACTGGCTCGACAAGCTCCCTAGGAACACTAGCACTTGAATGATCCCGTTGAACCTAGGATCGCTCGGTGCTGCTACACTCTCAATACCAACCTATGGCGGTACTATTACACTTGCGCTAATTTGAGTGGGCGCTCTGCCACAACAACCTCGGGCACTGATCCTTGTCGGCATTCTACCCCGAGTCACAGAGGCTATTGCCCTCTTACTAGGAGTTTTCAGCTCTTGATCACTCATATTACAGGATCTTTATAGAAACCTGTTTTCTAATTCTAATACCATATGAGAATTTGAGTGACCCACACAAACAAGCTACCAATCAGTTATCAATCACATGCACCAGCATGAAATAAAGGTCCTTTCTACTAACTATCCCATAACTCATTGCACCTTATCGCTCCAACTATCGACCCGCTATGATACCACTAAATGGGGATTTCACGCCCCGATCCTCCGAGCGTGTGCCCATTCTTCCTTGGTCAATTAATAGTGACGTCCCAAGAAGGTCACCGACCCACTCATTTTAATACGCATGCAGAAAATGAGATATAAATCTCCAGACAATAACACAGTGGGATAGAAAAGTAGGCCAATTTTTCACAACCAAAATAAATCTTTTATAGACAAGTGGGTTTGTTTACAACACTACGATGTTTACAAAAATTATCGGCTCCACAAAAGGGAATGGTCCAATGACCCACTAATCGGACACATTTGTCGATTCTTCGATCTCCACTTTCCTAGACTCTAGGGCTTCCGGTCATTCACGACCACCATCTAGGGACCTGAAATGTTATACCACAACGGGGTGAGATGATGTTTTAGTGAGTTCTACTCCCTAAGCCCTGATTAGAAAAAAAAAATACGCCCTAAAGGCTGCCTAAGCACAATTAGGCGTTTGAGGACTTACCTTGGCTTCAATTCCTTCCTGCAAGTTAGTTTAATCAATGAATATTAACAACTGCATCATCCAATCAATTCATTCAATCGGATCAAAGCACCGATCAATCGACTTAGTCGATTATGTGTCATCACGACCCTTTCTCGGTCGGCTCAAATTATACTATCTATAAAGTCTGTTTATATCAGGATTGCTCAATACTAAGCTGATAAATATATAGTATAGCTCGCTTCCGAGATGGTCGGGTATCTTTGCTCTCGCTAAAGCTGCCATATCGCCGATCGGCTGATATAGTATACCGACGATACTCCATCTAAGTTGATAAATAGTATCTGCTCTCTACTAGCGACATATCGCCCGTGGGCTGATATAGTATGCGACATTGCGATAAGGTATCTTTGCTCTCGCTAAGTTGACATATCGCCCGTAGGCGAATACAATATCTTGGTATACTACTCTCTGCTAAGCTGACATATTGCCCGTAGGCTGATATAGTATACCATCTCAAATGTACAATCAATTCAAGATTTTTATCATTCCATATAAAATAGCCGTGTGTGGGTACATGGTCAGCCTTAGCCAAAATATCATAATTTCACTTTTGAATTTCCCACCAGTTTTGACAATCCCAAAATATATTTTTGGCGTTATAAACCTGCGCTCGATAATTTTCCAAACAATTACCAAATTTAAATAAATTTAGGAATAAATTCCTAATTTCACAATTAAATCAATTCAGCACAAGTTAGAGCTCAAAAAAATAAATAGAATGCACCACTGCAACAAGCACAAAGTTCAAGTCACAAGCTATCCCGGTCTAATTTTCGTAAAATAAACAATTAATTAAATAATTACGGGAAATATTAAATAAATGCAATAAATACAACTTAGGCACGTAATGCCTAGTTGGACGTTGAGACAGACTCAGAAAATTTCTGAATTACTCTAGATAAATACTAGAGCTCATCTAGGCCCTAATTGCACTAACTATCCACCTAACATGCATCGGTAACTAATTAAATTTCACTACTCTAATCTAACTAACCACCTAACCATATTTAACTTAATCTAATCAGCCCCTAAGCATAATTAACTTGCTAATTGAGGATTAGTGAGTAAAACTCAGTTGATTGGTAATCCGCTCGGACCAAAATGATAGGGATGCTATCGAGACTGATAAACTCCAAAACGGCGGCACCAACGGGGGTTGAACCGAGGCCGAAATTGGCCTACAAGCTCACTGCTTGAGCTGGAAAAAAATGCTATTTTGACGTTGCTGATTTCGACGGTAGCCGCGGAGGACTTGGTGGACTGGTGGTGCGGTGGCCTAGGCTATTTGCTAGTGGTGTGAGGGCTTGGCTTCAGTGGGTGCTGCTGCTAGGGCGCTCGCGGTAGTTGGCAATGATGAGGGATGCAGGCGTGCGAGAGAAATGGATGCAGGGGGCGTTCAATTGAAAGTGAAAGAAAATAAAGAAAGAAAGTGAGTCGGCCGAGAGGGGAGATGAATACACGTGAGAGAGAGAGAGAGAGAGAGAGAGAGAGAGAATGGGATAGGAACAAACTAAAAGTCAAAGATTGAAATGCAAATAGGAGACCACCATGCTAGGTTGTCGGTTTGGGGGCGACGTTCGATTGAGAGAGAGAGAGAGAGAGAGAGAGAGAGAGAGAGAGAGAGAGAGAGAGAGAGGATAAGAATGAATAATAAAAAGCAATAAAAGAAAAGCAAATGGAGACCAATGCGCAGGGGACGGTCGGCTAGGGGAGAATGTGTGCGAGAGACATGAGAGAGAGAAAGACTAAAGAAGGTGGGGGGAAAATTAAATAAAAACGGTCTATAATTAACCATACTTGGTCCCGCAACTTCCATTCAATCCAAATTGGTCCCCAAAAATCCCCATGTTAAAATACATTATCCTCATTAGCTTTCTTGAACCATAATTCCCCCAATAGCAAGCCTTAGGCAACAAAAACGGCCAATTCCTTCAATTCTGAATTCTATTTCATTTTTCTCGGAATCCGATTTCTGAACAAATTTCTCCGATTAAGGTCCGATTTGATGCGAAAAAATCCCACAAAATTTCTTGTCACTAATTCACTCACACCAGATATCAAAATCCCTTAAAAATGGCCAATCCGAATTTCCGTTCGTTTTTCGAAACGTCTGAAACGATTTTCCGTAAAAATCCCGAATTTGCTGAAAATGCCTCGAAAGATAAGTCGACATTTCTAAAATGATTTGTGACATGACAGAAGTTCTAATTTCTGAAATCAAGTTTAAATTCATGGTTAATTTGAATCGATGTGATTTTAACGTGATCTAATCTACCGGGTAGCTTTTATGAATTTTTAATGTAATCGACCCGTGGTCGATTTTCTTCGAGCCACACGTACCTTTTCGACACATTGGCGACTCTTGATTGTTGTGAAAATCTCGAGATTTCAAATACGGACATAGGGCGCCAAAACGACAAAAAAATCAGTTTAGTGCCAATCGACGAGAATTTTGCAAATTTGTGGATTCACTCACGTTTAGCCACACATCTCAGTCGAATCGACCTATCTCTGATCTTTGATCAATTTTTAACGGTGTCGTAATGACCCTTGCAGACTAGCACAGTCGAGCAGTTGATTCCTGGTCGAATTCTCAAGTCTATTGCGTTTAAAATCCCTTAACGGCTTCACCTAATAGGCTAGTTATATCATGAGTAGCCATCTCAGAGAAAAGCACTATAGTCGCATTGATGAAAGCCCCAACTTATCCGATTGAAATCAAAACCTAAATTTTTAGGATGTCAAACTAAGTGCATCTAATAATCGCGTAATTATTTGTATACTCGCATGCAAGTATGGTGGGGTCTAGCCCACACTTAACCTTTTTCTTTAAACACATTAAATAATGCTTATAGTTATTAACTGACATCTTCTCCTAACTTTTTAATGGGGACAAGTAAAAGCGCACTTAGTTTGTTTTACAAAGAAACTTCCAATAATTCTCTACTTTATTTATAAAACAAAGATTTAAAAGAAATAAAAATTTTAAAACTATACAGCCAAAATTTCAGTGAGATTAATATATGTACATAAAAGGACTCTTTCAAGTTAAATATTTACTTAGTGCAAGTATCTCAGCTTTAAACTTATATTTTTTAATAATAGAATCGGACATACCGCATATATACTAACCTCTTGTTTTAATGAGAAGTTCTATATTACTCTACATTATTATGGCATTGTGCTTGATCCTATTTCATGAGTTCTCTAGAAAAAAAAAACCCTAACTTTTGTAAGAAGTGGCACCACTTCTAAACTCATATAGGTGAAGTATCTACGATGTGTTTTTGCTACAAATTTGTACTTTACTTTAGTAAGAATTCAATTCAGCCTACAAAACATAATAGACGATATCAACTTCTCATATCAAGGCCACGTCAAAATCAAACAATCACATTTAGTAATTTGTTCTTACCCATTAAACTTTGTAACTAGTGATGTTCTAGAAAAAAGGTTGGGTTACCATTATTGGTGATTTCAATTAAAGAGTTTTAGCCTCATTTCTTGTGAAGTCGTTATTACCATGTCTCTTAGTAAAGCCTTTGTCAAGGGATTGGCTAGATTATTACTTGACCTCACATAAACAATTGTTATGATGCCATATTTAATCAATTGTCTCAAATATTCATGTCTTAGACTAATTTGTCTAGACTTACCATTATATGTGCTATTATAAGCTTTTGCCAAATTTTCTTGACTATCATAATGGATAGAAATTGGAGGCATAAGACTAGGCCATATTTTGATATCCAACAACAAATTCCTAATCCATTCAACCTCTTTCCCAATTGCCGCTAAAGCAATGAATTCCAATTTCATCATTGAGTGAGTTATACATATTTGTTTCTTGCTCATCCAAGATACAACACCTCCACCTAGTGTGAAAATCCATCCAGAAGTGGAATGTTTATGTTTCACACTTGTAATTCAAGTAGCATCGGTGTATTCTTCTAATACAACTGGATAATTATAGAACAATATTAAATTTTTAATTCCCTTAAGATAACCAAAAATTATGGTAATAGCCCTCCAATGTTCTATAATTGGGTTACTAGTATACCTACTCAACTTGCATACTAAATAAGCAATATTAGGTCTAGTACAATGTATCACATACATTAAAGACCCTATAGCACTTGCATATTCAAGTTGTGCTACCGCTCTATCAGTATTATAATTTAAATTAATACTGGAGTCAAAAAGAGTACTTCTTTTGTTAAAACCAAGATGTTGAAATTTATTTAGCAATTTTTCAACATAATTACATTGGCTTAAAGAATAATCCCTACTATGTTTCTTAATTTTAATACCTAAGTTAGTATCTACTTCATCCAAATCCTTTATTTTAAACACGGAAGTTTGATACTTCCTAGTCTCAATAATTCTAGTCATGTTCGTTCCAAAGATAAGCATATCATCAACATACAAGCAAACAAAGATGCCATAGTCTTTAGTGAATTTAGAGTATATACACTTATAAGCACTATTGTGGATGAAACCATTAGATAATATAACCAAATCAAATTTTTCATGCCATTTAAGCACATAAAGAGACTTAATCAATTTACATACTTTTTTTTTTTATTTCCAAGAAGAATGAAACCCTCTAGTTGTTCCATGTAAATTTCCTCATTTAAGTCTGAAAGCGCTAGTATGAACACCTAGAGGGGGGTGAATAGGTGTGAAGACAATTTTTACAAAAAGTAGTAAGAATATTTTGCTTTTGAAACTGAGTCTGATAATCAGCAGACTTTGAAAGAGTTTAGACTTTAACTACTGAATTGAAATACGAATAAGGTAAAGGAGTTCAGGGAAAAGAAAAGGAACACATAATTTATAGTGGTTTGGCTTAAATTAAGCCTACCTCCACTCTCCCACGCTGACAGCCTTCTGGCTGGTTTCCACTAAGAATCAAAAGAGAATTTACAATCTTGCAATCTCAACTTCATAGTGAAGAGTCTCTACTGCTCACATGAAGTCTCGCTTTGAGTCTCTCTCTTTTGAGTACAAATTTGAGCACGGTGTAAGGAATAACAAGTAAGTGGGAAGCTTCAGACTTTGGAATTCTTCTTTCACGCACTCTATCGAATGATTGAAGAGGCCTCCTTAAATACTCCTTCATGCCTTTTCGATTATTGGCATTTTCCAAAGGAATTCTTCCAATTAACCCGTTGGATAGAATCAATCAAGGAGATCTCGAGCTGTTTGAAGATTATGATGAAAGTTCGTCAATCCTATTCGCCCATCCAATTAGGATCTTGGTTTCCATAAGTAGACTATTTCCAAATTAACTTGCCTTTCGAAAAGATTTGATGTATCTAAATTGATTCCAATAAAGATAATCAATATCGTAAGTGATATTGCCAACTAGAAAGCCATTTGTATCATGTACGAATCGAACTCACGAAGAAAGAAAGATAATCCTGCGTCTAGATAAGTCTTCATTCTTCACTTGCGTTCAGTCTGGAATTTCGTTAGAGTGGGCAGACTTCTGTTGTAAGATAGACTTTGACACAAAAGTCTGGCAAACTTCATAATAGAACTTAGCTAAGTTTTGTCAGCTTCAAAACATCATATGAGTTTTCTCTAACAATTTCCCCCTTTTTGATGGTGACAAAACTTTCCTGCAGATTTAAAGACTTATATCCTACAAAACAATACTTTAGCAATACATGATAACTTATAAAAGCATAATGTTAAGGATCTGGATAGCATGGATTTTGAAACCACAGAAAACATGTTAATCTTGGAAATTTCGACAAAGACAAGATTTAATCATCCATATCCAAAATCATAACCACAAAGGTTATTGCACTGTAGAATATAAGAATTCATCCTACAACCACAACTAGTTTAAACAAACAAGTTCAAACAAGGTAAAGTTAAATCTGCTTCTCATTCTCATTCTCCCCCTTTTTGTTAGCAGCAAAAAGAAAGAGAAATTCAGAAAAGATAGAATTGAAAAGATTAAATCGATCAGGTTTGTCTGAGTGCTCGAACGAGTCAGAAATCCTCAAGCGACTGCACTGCCTCTTCTACTTTGTCTACAGCCTGGGACGTCTGTTGATTCAAAGTTTGAACTTTAGTATTAAGAGACTGTACCTTAACATGAAGTCATTCGAGAGAGTCTGTAGAAGACTTTAAGGCAGTGTAAAGCTTTTGAATCTTGTACTTCATTCCATATTGCTGAGCTTTAACCTCAAAAAGGAGCTCAACCAACCTTTGATAGTTAGGATCAATTTCGGTCTAAACACTAGCTTTAGCAAATTGAGTTCGTGGAGTATCAAGAGATGGAGGAACATTGACTGAATTTGAGCATCTTGTTGCTTGTCCTGATTAGGAGTCTCTTCTTCAATCTCAATCTCAGGGAAGTGAGATGCAAAGACTTCTTCTGGATTTGCAAGGGATCTGCTAATGCCATCACTAGTAGTAGGAAAGCCATCACTAGCACTAGGAGTTTTCTCAATATCTCCCCTTGACTTGTTGCTTTCAGGTTGAGATGAGACTTCCTCTTCTGCAGCCTTTTCTTTCTTAGCACTAGATCCCTTCCCTTGTTGATTTTCTTCATCTTTAGAAGCAGCATCTCCCCTTTCTTCTTCAGAAACTCCTCTCTCAGTCTCATCTAAAAGTGGTATGGCACCACTTGCTCCATCCAAGTCTTCATCTTCATGGTCATTCTCCTCTTCTTCATCTTCATGCTCACCTACTTCTTCTTGTTCTTCTTCTTCCACGTGTTCTTCCTCTTTTGTTTCTACTTCAGCTTCCTCTTCCTCTGTTTCCTCGTAATCAACAACTCCTTGAAGATTCCTCAAGGCAAGAGTAGATATGGTTAGATCATCCTCCTCATCTTCATCCACCAGGAGGACAAACCTCTTCTTCTTCTTCTTCTAAGTTGCTTGGGCAACACTATTCCCTTTTCTTTTCTTTGCAGAAGTCGATTCTGCCTTGGTTCTGCTTGTTGATTCCTTCTTCAGACGTTCAATGGCCTTGTTCAAATCCTTCAACCTCATCTTCGAGATCATCTTCAGTCCTATGACCATAGGACTAATGGTTCTTGAGGAGAGCTGAGAGGAGAATTGGATCTTGAAGTGGCGGAACAACTTGGTGATCAAAGCCGTGTAAGGCAATTGCCCTTTTTCTTTCAAGATTGTCATGTACATGTGTAGGAAAATAGTGTGCGGTAGAGAAAAAGCAATGCCATTGCAGATGGCCCACATGATCTTTGCCTCGAATTTGGACACGTCAGTGTTGGATGCCGCCTTGGGTCTGATGCAGTTGATCACAATTTTGTGCAACATAACACTTGATGCTGGCAGTCGAGAGTATGTGATACTCCCACAAGGCACTTTGTCCTTCACTAAGAAACGAGTTGCTTGATCGATTGAGATTTGGATCGGTTGAAAACCGCTTCTTTCCACTCCCAGAATGTCAGTGAGGGTGTCAACATCCACAACAAAAGCTTTTTCACAGATAGTGAACTGAATGTGAATTTGATTGCTCACACAAGCTGACATGCCGACACACATCGGGGATGGGTTCACTTAACTAACATGATCAATTAATATCGGCCAAAGACATTGTTGCATACCAATTCCTCAATTAAAATAATGAACTTGGCCTTTTTTCTTCGTGTTAAAAACAGTCGATAAAAATAATCGTGTGTGGGTACACGGTCAGTCTGAGCCAAAAATACAATATTGCCCTTTTAAAAAATCCCATTATTTATTATAGTGCCTAAAAACATTTTCGCATTAAAAACCGACGCCCGGTATTTTCTTAACAAAATACCAAAATTTCATAATTTTAGAATAAATACCCAAAATTTCAATCACCACTCAATTTGCATAAATTAACATTCAATTGCATACACTAAGCACACCATTGCAATTATCATGAAATTCCGATCACCGTCTATCTCGGTCTAATTTTCGGAAAATAATACATAATTAAATAAATAATTAATTAATTAAATAAATGTAACTAAATACCATAAATACCAACTTAAGCTAGAAATGCTAAATTAACCACCTAACAAGCCTAGAAAATTTTCGAACCTATCGAGATAAATAGCACGATCTATCTAGTCCCTAATTAGTCTATTTTAACCACCTAACATGCACAATTGAATAATTAAATCACTAATCCATGCTAACTAACCACCTAATCCCTAATTAATCTAAGCTATTCACCCTCTAAGCATCATTAACTCCATAAGCAGAGTTTAGCAAGTAAACTCACCGGTTTGACGATTCGGTGAGTCCACGACGACAGCGACATAGAGGCAAGCGACAAACAAGCCTGTGGTGACACCAAGCGGAGACTGGACGGGCTTGAAAACGAGCCTTGAAGTCCTTGGCTGGGCTGTGCTTCGGTCTTTGGTCGCAGCTACAGGTGGTTGTTGGCTAGGCTGGAAATGGCAAGAAATGTTGGCAGAGGCTGCTGTAGACCAAGCGGGTGACGGCGACTACTGGATGGCGGCGAAAGGTGGCCAAGCGAGCTTTGACAGTGGCCAGGGGACCTCGAGACGTGACTAGAAGGCTCGGATGCAAGGGACGGGCGCGCAAACACGTGGGCTGGTGTGTGGGGTTCAGGCGGCGCAACGAGTGTGCGATGGCGGCAAGGGGTGCCGGCAGTGGTCAACGGGCTAGGGGGCTTTCTCCGGTTTCCTCTGGTTTTCTCAAGCTCTAGAAATCTTCAACAATGGCTAAAGGTGGCTAAAGGAGAAGAAGCTGCTGAGATAGAGGGGGTCTCATTTGCCTCAAAAGTCTTCACTTCTACCCTCTTTCACTCATTGCAAAGCCCCACCAGCCTTGGCTGTCATCCAAGGCCAAATTGCAGCCCTTAATCTTCCCTAGCAAGCCAACCAGGTGGTCTAAATGTTGCACTTCCGAGGACCTACGAATTTTGGGCACTTTCCCTTCCAATTCCATCAATTCCCCTTCAATTCTTCCTCAATTGGACTCAATTGAAGTCCCCAAAATTCAGCCAAGGTGCCATCATCAAATTCAACATTTTTCCTCATCAATTGAAGAAATTTGAATCCTAAAAATGCGACAAAAAATGGCCCTCTGATTTTTCCGGTCCAAAATACTCTTACTTTGGAGGATGAGTTGACATTCCTAAAATGACTCGTGACATGACAAAACTTTCGATTTCTGAAATCGTTTTCAAGTTCGTGGTTAATTTCAATCTGACGCGATTTTAGCGTGACCTAACCTACTGAGTAGCTTTTAGGAATTTTTAATGCAATTGACCTGTGATCGATTATTTTTTAGCCACATTGTACATCTTCGACACATCGACGACTCTCGATTGTCGTGAAAATCTCAATGTTTCAAATATAGACAAAGGGTACATAAATGACAGAAAAATTGATCTAGTACCATCCGACAGAAATTTTGCAATTAGGTGGAATCACCCACGCACTAATCACATACCTCTATCAAATCGACCTATCTCCGGTCTCTTATCGATTTTGACGATACCGTAATGACCCTTGCAGATCAGCATGATCTAGCAGTTGATTTCTAGTCGAATTCTCAAGTCTATTGCGTTTAGATTCTTTAATGGCTCGACTTGATATATTAGTTATCTCGTAAGTGATCAATTCAAGGAAAAGAATTATAGGCATGTCGATGAAAAGCCCAACTCATTCAATCGAAAACAGAACCTGAAATTCAGAATGTCACACATCTTAAGGAAACACTATTTTAAATTATGCAAATTATTTCAAACAAGCTTTACTAGTTGTTTACATCTGTGTGGTAGTTTTGTTGTCATAAAAAAGGGAGAGATTGTTGAAGAAAACATTTTCAATAAAATTTGATGATGCCCAAACTATCCTTAGTATTACTAATTATGTTGTTTGCAGATGTTTGGACTAAAGGACTACGCAACATCCATGGTGTGATCCATCGGAAGGAAGTTTACAAATGTCATGTTATTATAAACAACACCAATCAACCAAAAGATTAGGTATTGATGATATTTATGTCGAAACCGTAAAGATCAAGTTGATGGTAATGTAACAACCAAGTACATCGGTTGATGTTCGTTGGGTCAACTAAAGAGCCATTGGAAGACTTGAATTTGCATAGCAGAAAAATCGGAACAAAGCATGTAGTAGAGTAGCTAGAGTGTTTGACAAGTCAGTCAGAGGTTGTGGTGAGAAGACAGTAGCAGTTGCTATTTTTGGTTAGTTTGCAGAAGTCTTAGGAAAGAAGCTCCTTAGCCAATGGCTAAGGAGCCTCGCTAGAGGCTTGCCAGCCATTGAAAGTCTAAGGAGGAAAAAGGGAGAAAAGAAAAGGAAAAACAAAAAAAAATGAAAAAAATAAAAAAAATAAAAAATTCGAAAAAAATAAAGCTTTATTAAAAAATTGCCACGTCGGCGTTCGACCATTGGCTGGCATCCATGTTTGTCATGCCCCAATCCTCCGAGCGCGTGCCCATCCCTCAGCGTTTTTTTAGAAAAACAAAAAACAATTTCATAATCAAAACAAGCCTTTTATAAACACTTCAGGTTTATACACAATACTAGGCTGTTTACAAAAGATCGGCTCAACAAAAAGGGAATTGTCCTATGGCCCGCTAGTCAGACACGCTTGCCGATTCTTCAGTCTCCACCTCCCCAGACTCTGGAGTTTCGTGTCCTCCACGACCGCCATCTAAGGGCCTGAAAATGTTATCCCACAATAGGCTGAGATGACATCTCAGCAAGTTCACCCCCTAAACCCCGACTAGGAAGGAAATTCACCTTAAGGGCTACCTAAGCATAGACACCAGTCAGAGGACTTACCTTTGCCTCAAATCCTTCCAGCACGTTAGTACAATGCATGTCTCATATACGCAGTAACATCATTCAACAATTGGAACGCATCTCACTATATCTCAATCAATCACTCAATCCAATTATTATTCACGGCCACTCACGAGCACAACCTATTTCATATTCGGCGGTCTCCTAGTGTGACGAGGTTAATCATGGCCCAATGGGCACAGCCTATGTTAGGCGGTAATGACGGCCCAATGGGCACAGCCTACTTCGGCAGTTAATTACGGCCCGATAGGCACAACCATACTTCGGCGGTTAATCACAGCCCGATGGCCACAACCATATTTCGGCGGTTAATCATAGCCCAATGGGTACAGCCTACTTTGGCAGTTAATCACGGCCCGATGGGCACAACCACACTTTGGCGGTTAATCACGGCCCGATGGGCACAACCATATTTCGGTGGTTAATTACAGCCTGATGGGCACAGCCTACTTGGGCGGTTAAACACAGCCCGATGGGCATAGCTATACTTTGGCGGTTAATCATGGCTTGATGGGCACAGCCTATTTGAAGTTCGAAGGTCTTCTTAACCCAACCCCTATCATTACGCACAACATACGTCACCTCATCTTTCAATAGTCATCTTACCATGACTATAAATCATCACACGATTATTTACCCACGGCCAAGGGCATTGTGCTCCACATTTAAATTCCTCAATTAAAATAATGTCTTGGCCTATTTCCTTCGTGTTAAAAATACCTGATAAAAATAATCGTGTGTGGGTACACGGTTGGCCTAAGCAAAAAATATAATATCTTTATTTTATAAAATCCCACTAATTATATAGTCTATAAAAAAAAAATTTTGGCGTTGTAAACCAACGCCCAGTAATTTTCTAAGTAAATCATGAAAATAATAAATTTTGGGATAAATACCCAAAATTACAAATGTCACTCAAATTGCACAAAATAGCACTCAATTATTTAAACAAATCACACCAGTGCAATCAGCACGAAATTCCAATCATTTGGCTATCCCCGTCTAATTTCCGAAAAATAATTAATTAATTAAATAATTACCAAAATTAAGTAATAAATACCAATAAAAGCAACTTAGGCTGGAAAAGCCTAATTAAATACCGAAACAGGCTCGGAAAAATTTCTGAACCTATCTAAATAAATACTACGGCCTATCTACTTGCTAATTGCACTAATCTAACCACCTAACATGCATAAACGTTTAACTAAATCATTAATCCATTCTAACTAACCACCTAAACCATACTTAACCTAAACTAATCAACCCTTAAGCGTCATTAGCTCCCTAAGTAAGGATTAGAGAGTAAACTCACTAGATTTGCAAGCCGGTGAGTCCACGGTGACGGTGACGCGACGGTGGCCGAAACTCGAGCTTATGGCGGCACCAATAGGAGCTCGAGAGGGCCCAAAATAGGCCACAAAGCCCTCGGCTGGGCTGCTGGTTCTGGTTCTTGACTGTCACATGGCTACATGGAGCAGGCCGAGAAGGAAACGGGCGAGAGATCAAGGGACGGCGGCTGTTGGCTCGACTCGGGACTAGGTTGAGCTTGTGGGCTGTGCACGGCTAAAGATGAGCTAGTTGGCGAGGTTGAGCGGTAGAGAAATGGGCTGACATTGAGGGGATGTTCTGCTGGGGAATGACTTCGATGGAGGTGGACGAATGGTGGTCTTCGAGGCAGATGTGAGGGAGACCCAAAGAAGTGGATGGCAGCGTTGACATTGGTAACGAAATGGGGAGGAATGCTAGCATAGGGGCAGCTAGCGTGAGCTGCTGCAGGGGCTAACTTTCGGTGGAGATGGGAATTTCGGTGGGAGGAGTTAACGAAATGGTTGGGAAAATTGCAGGGTTGACTGGTGGAGATACATGGATGCGTTGCTGGAGGGGAAGGCATGAGTGGGGGGAAGAATTGGTGCTGGTGGGGCAGAAGAACATGCAAGGAAAGAAAATGAAAATGAAAGGGAAGTAGAGGCGGCTAGGGGGGAAATCGACGGAGCGGGTGCGTGCAAGAGGGAGAGAGAGAGAGACTTGCATGTATAGATAAGGAAGGGAAGAAAAACGTGTGAGAAGGGGGGAAATGCGAGAGAGAGAGAGAGAGAGAGAGAGGCGTGGGCATGAGGGTGGAGGGGTTGTTCGGCAGAGAGAGAGAGAGAAAGGATAAGAAGGAAATAAGTTAAGGCCAAAAATCTTATTTCAATCTTGAAATAAGCCCCAAAAGTCTTGTGACGATTAAGTCAAGGGACCACCCAATCCTAATTTAGCTTCACAATTCCACAAATAAACATTTTTGGGCTGCAAATTCTCGCTTTTCCTTTTGATCCGAATTTCACTTTTATTTTTCGATTTGTCCGAAATTCGATTCCTGAACAAATCTCTCCAATTGATGTCCAAATTTGTTGAGGAAGAAGCCCACACAAATTCCACAATTCCCTTTCACCAAGTAGCTCACTCTGGAGGCCAAAAATCCCTTCAATTTGGCCAATTCGAATTTCTGTTTGTTCTCTGAATTGTCCGAATCAATTTTTTGTAAAAATCCTGAACTCGTTGAAAATTCCTCAAAAGATGAGTTAACGTTTCTAAAATGACTCGTGACATGACATCACTTTCAATTTCTGAAATCAGATTCAAATTCGTGGTTAATTTCAATCTGGTACGATTTTAGCGTGACTTAGCCTACATGGTAGCTTTTAGAAATTTTTGGTGCAATTGACCCATGGTTGATTTTCTTTGAGCCACAACGTACCTCTTCGATATATTGGCGACTCTTGGTGGTCGTGAAAATCTTGAGGTTTCAAATACGGCCATAGGGTACGAAAAACGACAGAAAATGGGTCTAGTGCTAATCGACAAGAATTTTACAATCAGGTGGAATCACTCATACTTTGATCGCACATCTTAGTCGAATCGACCTATCTCTAGTCTCTAATCAATTTTTTTTATTGTGTCGTAATGACCCCTGTAGAAAATCTTGAGATTTCAAATACGGACACAGGGTACCAAAAACGACAAAAAATAGGTCTAGCGCTAATTGACAAGAATTTTGCAATTAGGTGGAATCACTCACATTTTGATCACACATCTCAGTCGAATCGATCTATTTCCGGTGTTTGATCGATTTTTTTTATTATGTCGTAATGACCCTTGTAGACTAGCACGATCGAGCAGTTAATTCCTTGTCAAATTCTTAAGTCTATTGCATTAAAATTCATGAACGGCTTCACCTGATAGGTTAGTTATTTCATGAGTGGCCATCTCAGAGAAAAGCACTATAGTCGCGTTGATGAAATGCCCGACTCATTCAATTGAAAATAGAATTGAATTTTTAGGACGTCACAACGTTAGTGCCAATTGGTCGAAATTGGTCAGATGGACTGAATTGGTATCAATGTGAAAATGTGCAAGATTAAAGTGATCCAATTGAAAAGTTTAGAACTGAATTAGTACCAATGCAATAGGTTTAGACTTTTTTTGTACTTTTCCCCAAGTGTAAGAATAGCAATTGAGTCTAGATAATGTGATCAATCACGTGAAGGATCACTACTAGCTGATTGTAACTTTCGAAGCAGATTATTGGTGGAATCCCGCCTGTCTTGAGGCTGTTAGTATGAAGAGTGGACGTAGGCTTGAGGATAAAGCCAAACTGCTGTAACTTTCTGTGTCCCATTGTCCTTCATCTTTTTATATACATTGACATACAGTTAGTGAGTGTTTGCTTAAACATGAAGTTGAGGAAATCTTTACTTAGCAATTAGCTAATTTCTGCAAAAGATCATCAAAGTATGAAAACAACCTATTCATACCCCTCTAGGTTGTATTGCTAGCCTCAACAATTTGACTTCACCAAACTTGACGACTCAAGGACACGTCGCCGACCCATTCATTTTAATGCGTATGCGGAAGTGAATAATTAATCCTCAGACAACAACAAGATGGGATAGAAAAATAGGGCCACAATTTTCAAATCAACACATTATTAAAAACTACAATTTGGTTTACAAACAGAGGCCATCTCTAGGGTCTGAGTACAGGAAGTCTATCTTCAAAAAGAACTTCTGAGCCATCCATGCTCCTGACCATTTCACCTCCAGCTCCGGGATTCTTCACCCGAGGGACCTGAAAATGTTATCCCACAACGGGGTGAGACGACGTCTCAACAAGTTCACCCCCTAAGCCCCGACTAGGAAGGAAATACGCCCCAAGGACTGCCAAAGCACAAACACGAGTCAGAGAACTTACCTTTGCCTAGAATGCTTCCTGTAAGTCAGTACAATTCATAATCATTCAATCAATTCAACCATCAATCAGTTGATTCATTCGACTTCATGTCAACAAGACCCTTTCTCGATCATTTCATTCAATACTATCTATCAAATCCGATCTTTTTAAGGGCTGCTCACTTTAAGCTGGAGATAGATAGAATAGCTTGTCCGAAGATAATAATAGAGTATACTGCTTATGCTAAGCTTACATATCAAGGCCCATGGCCAATATAGTATACTTCTTAATGCTCACCAACGCTGTGCAATTCTTAATACTCGCCAAAGCTGTGCGATACTTAATTGCTCACCATAGTTGTGTGATACTTAATGTATACTGCTCACTCTAAGCTAATATATCAAGTCCTCAAGCTGATATAGTATACCATTCTAATCAATCATCCAATTCATCATTTTTATCATACCCAATAAAAATATCCTTGTGTGGGTACACGGTCGGCCTTAGCCAAAATATAATATTTTCCCTTTCAAAAATCCCACCATTTATGCAGTCCATAAAACCATTTTTGGCATTGTAAACTAACGCCCAATAATTTTCTAATTAAATATTGAAATTAATAAATTTTGTGATAATTATCCAAAACCACAAATCACACTCAATTTGCACAATTTGGCAGTCAATTAAATAAACAGATCATACCATTGAAATCAGCACGAAATTCCAGTCACCGACTATCCCAGTCTAATTTCTGGAAAATAATTAATTAATTAAATAATTACGGAAATTAATTAATAATTATAAAAAATGCTCACTTAGGCTCGTAAAGCCTAATTAAATCCGATTCGGGTTCAGAAAATTTCTGAACCCATCTAAATAAATACTATGGCCCATTTATTTGCTAATTGCACTAATCTAACCACCTAACATGCATCAATAATTAACTAAATCACTAATCCATTCTAACTAACCACCTAATCCTAGTTTAACCTAAACTAATCAACCCTCAAGCGTCATTAACTTACTAAGTAGGGATTAGTGAGTTAAACTCCCTTGATTAACCATCCGATTGAACGACGACGACAACGATGCGATGGTTGTGACATCCTAGATTTTCAGTTCCGTTTTTAAATAAATAAATAGGGCATTTCATTGACATGCTTGTACTGTTATTCTCAGAGCTGATCACTCATGAGATAACTAGACGATCTAGGAAAGTCATCGAGGAATTTTAATGCAATAGATTTGAGGATTCAATTAGGAAGCGGCTACTCCACCGTGCTCGTCTGTAGAGATCATTACGGCACAGTTAAAAAGTGATTAAAGATCATAGATAGATCAGTTCGACTGAGATGTGTAGCTAAACGTGAGTGATTCCACTGAATTGCGAAATTCTCGTCAACCGGCCCTAGACTGATTTTTCTGTCGTTTTGGTACCCTGTGTCCATATTTGAAACCTTAAGATTTTTATCACCACCGAGAGTCACCAATGTGTCGAAGGGGTTCATTGTGAAAAAAATTGAACACGTGTCGTTTGCACTAAAAATGTTTGAAAGCTACGGGGTTGCCTAGGTTATGCTAAAAACGCACCAGATCGAAATTAACCATGAATTTGAATCCGATTTCAGAAATTGAAAATTCTGTCATGTCACAGGTCATTTTAGGAAGATTGACTTGCTTTCCGAAGATTTTTTTCCAAACCGAGACTTTTTGGGAAAACGTCGTTATAGGGCCGTTTTTGTCCAGAAAACATAAGGACCATTTTTTATCGCAAAATTGGGATGCAAGTAGGATCAATGAGGTGTTGGTTGAATTTACGGAAGCCAAATTGAGTGGAATCAAGAAACAATTGGTGTCCAATTTGAAGGAAAACCCTTGAAATTCATAGCCCCCCACCACCTAAGGCTTTTGGACCATTTCAAGAGTGCTAAATGGAGCCTTGGTGGCTGATTTCTAGCCTAGTGATCCTTGCGTGCACGCTGTCGTTGCCCCGCGCCTCACCGTGCGACCCCGACGCCCCAGCAGCCTTGTCCTGTGTCCCAGCTACTGTTTCGAGACTAGTTGAGCTTAGCTAGGAGCTATCCCACCTCCGTTCAGCCGTCGTGAGTCCTCGCCGTTGGCCGCCGAACACCCTTGCTATCTCGGCCACCCTTGCTCGCCATAACCAGCCCTTGTTTCTCTCTATTTCAGCCCCAAAATAGAAGCAAAGTTAGTGGGTTTCCAACCAAGGGTTTGGCCCGTTTTGGCCGCTTCCCGACCTCGAAAGCCGAGCCCGCTTTGGAGAGGATTGTCCCCCGTTGCATCCCCGTCGATTTGAACCGATCGGATCGCAAAACAAGTGAGTTTTACTCACTAATCCTTACTTATCAAGTTAATTATGCTTAAGGGTTGATTAGTTTAGGTTAAGCTAGGATTAGGTAGTTAGTTAGAACGGATTAGCAAATTAGTTAGCCGATTGTTGCATGTTAGGTGGTTAGAGTAGTGTAGTTAAAGCTTAGACAATCTCTAGTATTTAACTAGAGTAGTTCGGAAATTTTTCGGGCTCGTCTCAGCATCCAATTAGGCTTTTTCGGGCCTAAGTTGCATTTTTGGCATTTATTTATTATTTTTCATAATTATTTAATTATTTATTTATTTTCCGGAAATTAGAACGAGATAGTCGATGACCGGAATTTCATGTTGATTGTAGTGGTGCATTCCATTTATTTAATTGACTGCTAGTTTGTGAAAATTGTTGGTAATTTGTGGTTGGGGATATTTTATCCCAAAATTAATTAATTTCAGTAATTAATTAAAAATCACCGGGCGTCGGTTTACAGCGCCAAAATATATATTTATGGGTTGTTGAAACTGGTGGGATGTACTAAAATGAAAGTATTGTATTTTGGCTATGGCCGACCGTGTACCCACACACATGTACTTTTATCAAGAATGATGAAAAAGTTGAATATTTTGGCCAACCTAAGAAATTCACAGAGTAGGGTTACCATATTTCGATACAGGGACACCTTGAAGGTCTAGAATATGTATTGGTGAAATACACAGTCTAGGTTGAAGCGGGTTTACCCAAAAAGGTACCCCATCAATATAGGGCATGGCATCGCCATTATTATGACGGATGAAGGGAGGGCCCGGTACCGGAATCTGATATACCTCTGTATGCGATGGAGGTTGCTTTTGAAAATGGTACAACAGACCCTAAGGGTGGATCGGTGGTAGATGCAAAGGATCCCAAGCTTGATGAGGATCCAAACTCTCCGGTGTACTCAACAGTGGGCTCCAACTGGAGTGTGGAAGAAGGAGATATCATGTAAGATGATGACCTGGAGTAGATAGAAAACCCCCACCCCTGTCTATAAACTTTGTTTTCTAAACTGATGTTTGTGACCTGACTCTTGTTGTTTGTATTATGATATGTACAACTTGGGTTGCTCGTATATATAAGTGTGATGTGTGGTTTTCAGGTTCAAAACTTTTATGGTCTACTTTTCTATCTCATTGTTTTATTTCGGCGATTTTATATTTGCTTCCGCATGCGTATTTTAAATGAATGGGTCGACGACCTTCTTGGGACGTCGTTATTAATCGACCAAGGAGGGATGGGCGCCCGCCCGGAGGATCGGGGCGTGACATCCCCGTTTACTGGTATCAGAGCGTGGTCGTTAGAGATTGGAGTGATAAGGTGCGATAGATATGGGATAGTAAGTAGGAAGGCCTTTAAATTCATGCTGGTGCATGTCTGTGATACCTGATTGGTAGAATTGTTTGTTGCGTGGATCGTTCAACTTCTAGTCCAATTTGGATTTGGATGACAGGTTTCAATAGAGAGCTGAACCATGAGCGATCATGAGCAAAGGACTCATAGTAAGAGATTAGTTACGCCTGTGACTCGAGGAACGACGCCGACCAGGGTCGGTACCCGAGGAGGCAGAGGTAAGGCATCGACACAGGCTAGTGCTAGTGGAGTAGCACCACCTCCCGTTGGTACTAGGGTAGCAACCCAGGTGAGCAAGAAATCGTCGGGATCAACCAGGCCCTGGATGCCATGAGAGAGTTGATGGGGGCAACAAGCCTAGGATCAAGCTACCACTTTCACCGCCACTGTTGTAGTTGCTGCTCAAGCTGCTACTACTGCTGCTATTGCCGTCGCTGCTGAGGCTGTAGCCGCTGCTGCACCTGTTGCTGTACCTGCCGTCGCTCCTGCTGAGGTTCCACCAAGGAATGTTGTCGCTGAGAGACCGATCCACAAGCTGGTGGAGCAATTCTTGAAGTTGAACCCGCGTAGATCATGGGTACTAGAGATCCAAAGACTGCCTTGCTTTGGATTTAGGACATGGATAATGCGTTTGCACTCCTGAGGTGCAACGAAGAGGAGAAGGTGGTATTGGCAGTGTACCAACTACAAGGCAATGCAAACATTTGGTGGAGAGCCACCAAAGAGTCAGTGTTTCCGGAAGGTGTGGTCCAGGTGTGGGACGCCTTCCTCAGAGCTTTCAATGATCATTATTTTTCGGGTACAACTCGAGAGCAAAAGATGGAGGAGTTTCAGTGCCTTCGTCAAGGATTGATGACCGTTGATCAGTATGGGTTCAAGTTCGCAGAGCTTTCTCAATATGCTCCGAGGTTGATTGAGGACCTAGAAGAAAAAGCCCGAAGATTCAGAAACGGCCTTCATCTTGAACTAAAGCAACCTCTGTTATCGTTAGATCTGACAAAATATCGAGAAGTCTATTGTCGAGCTCAGATGATAGAGGGAGGTTTGAACGAGCAAGCTGCCTTGACTGGATCGAGGTTTAGCTCTCACAAAGAAGGGATCCGTTAGGGAAAGAAGCCCATGATTGGAGGTAGATTCCAGATCCCGCCCAACAGGAAGGGTGGAATTGGCAAGTCTGGGCCAAGTTGGATCGAGATGTGTCGCCTTTGTGGAAGACGACATGGAGTGAATCAGTGCCCTAGGAGAACGGGCGCTTGTTTTGAATATGGCCAGCAGGGTCACAAAGCTAGAGATTGTCTTAGCAGACCAAGAGGACAATCGTAGTTGTCGCTACCACCACCAATAGGACATAACAGAGGTTTTGCACCACAGAATGCACCGTATGGTGGACCAATAAGACCCTTGGCTTGGGGAATAGTTTACTCAATCACTAGAGGTCAGGTAGAGGATGCGCCTAACGTGATCACAGGTATGGTTTCATTGAATGACCATGCTGCCTATGCTTTATTTGACCCTGGCACAACTTATTCCTTTATTGCCAAGCAATTTGTTAAGTTGATAGGATTAAGTTCTGAGTTGCTGGAGTCAATGGTTAGCATCTCTATGCCGTTAAAAGATAAAGTGATATCTACTTTGGGGTGTTTAGTTGCAAGTTAGCGATTGGTGAGCGAGAGGGGAAAATAGACTTGTTAGTCCTAGCCATATGTGACTTTGACTTGATAATTGGCATGGACTAGCTCACCAAGCATCGAGCTAAGATGGATTGCTATCGCAAGGCGATTCAGTTTGACCCTGTAGAGGGCGAAAGTTTCGAGTTTTTTAGGAGTCGAGGAGGACCCTCGATTGCCCTTATCTTGTCTCTTAAGGTAACTCGTTTGTTAAGTGAGGGTTGCCAAGGGTATTTGGCGATTGTTGCGGATACAACAGTCGAGGAGTTGAAGGTTGAAGATATTTCGGTTGTGCAAGAATTTCTAGATGTTTTTCCGAATGAATTGCCAGGATTACCACTAGAGAGAGAAATTGAGTTTGTGATTGAGTTAGCACCTGGGACAAAGCCAATCTCTAAGGCTCCTTATCGAATGGTATTATTTGAATTGAAGGAACTAAAGGTGCAGATGCAGGAGTTGTTGGATAAAGGATTCGTACGGCCCAGTGCATCACCTTGGGGAGCACCGGTTCTTTTTGTAAAGAAGAAAGATGATTTGTTGTGCCTGTGCATCAACTATTGCCAACTAAATCAGGTGACGATCAAGAACAAGTATCCACTCCCGAGGATTGATAACTTGTTTGATCAGTTGCAAGGAGCATACTTGGTACGGTCTTTACGAGTTCACTATGATGCCATTCAAGTTGACGAATGTTCCAGCTGCTTTTATGGATTTGATGAACATGATATTTAAGGAATATCTTGATCAGTTTGTGGTCGTGTTCATCGATGATATTTTTGGTGTATTTGAGAAGTGCCGAGGAGCATGAGGATCATTTGAGATATGTACTTCAAACCTTGAGGATTCATCAGTTATATGCTAAGTTTAGTAAATGCGAGTTTTGGCTGACTTGTGTTGCGTTCCTAGGCCATGTGATTTTAGGAGAAGGAATCTCCGTGGACCCGTCCAAGATTGAAGCAGTTACTAACTAGCCAAGACCGACTACAGCGACAGAGATTAGAAGTTTTCTGGATTTGGCAAGTTACTACAAACGGTTTGTGGAAGGATTTTCAGCCTTGGCATTGCCTTTGACCCGACTCTTGAAGAAAAAGGAAAAATTTGTTTGGACTGATAAGTGCGAGGATAGTTTTTAAAAGCTTATGGAAAAGCTGACTACCGCACCAGTATTGACCATTCCATCTGGTCCTGAAGGATTCGAAATTTATAGTGATGCGTCGTTTAGAGGATTGAGTTGTGTGCTGATTCAACATGGTAGGGTTGTTGCATACACTTCATGCCAGTCGAGACCTCATGAATAGAATTATCCAACGCATGACTTGGAATTGGCAGCAAACATATTCGCTCTAAAGATTTGGAGACATTATTTATGTGGAGAAAGGTTCCAGATCTTCACTGGTCATCAAAGTTTGAAGTATTTATTCTCTTAGAAATAGTTGAATATGAGATAGCGCCGATGGATGGAACTTTTAAAGGATTATGATTGTGATATATTGTATCATCCAGAAAATGCGAATAAAGTCGCCGATGCTTTGAGCCGGAAATCTTCTGTAGTGCATTTGGTACTTAAGGAGTGGAATTTGATTGAGAGAGATCGAGATTCGATTTTCAAATTTGAGGTAGGCCACCTTTCTCATCTTATGGCTACCCTCAGAATTGAGCCGGATGTGCAGATCATGATCAAATTACTTCAGCCGACAGACCCCGATGTTTAAAAGATTTTGCAAAATGATATCGAAGAGAGAAAAACTGACTTTCAGGTTTCTGATAAGGAACATTGAAGTTCCGAGGACGATTGGTTGTACTTAACGATGTGAAGCTGAGAGAAGATATTTTATTAGAAGCTCATCGTAGCAGTTACCGCATTCATCCTAGTAGTACAAAGATGTATCATAATCTGCATCAACACTATTAATGGTCTAGTATGAAGGCGGACATCGCCAAGTGTTTGACGTGTCAGCAGGTTAAAACTCAACATTGCAAGCCGGGAGGACTTCTGCGACCTCTTGAGATTCCAGAGTGGAAATGGGAACCCATCACGATGGATTTCGTGACCGGGCTACCAAGGAGTCAGAGAGGTAATGATTCTATTTGGGTAATAGTCGATAGGTTGACAAAGTCAGCTCATTTTATTGTAGTACGAAAGGATCTTGACTTGGACAGGCACGTTGAGTTGTACGTGCGCCAAATAGTTCGACTGCATGGAGTGCCGGTTATGATAACTTCAAATCGAGACCCAAGATTTACAGTTGCTTTTTGGAAGAGCTTACAGAGTGCTTTAGGTACCAAGCTCCAGTACAGTACGGCATATCATTCTCAGACGGATGGTCAGTCTGAGAGGACAATTCAAACCCTCGAGGATATGTTAAGAGCTTGCGTACTGGATTTTAAGGGAAGTTGGGAAGAACAGCGTCATTTGGTCGAGTTTGCCTACAACAACAGTTATTAGTAGAGCATTCAGATCGCTCCTTTTGAAGCGTTGTATGGTAGATTGTGCAGAACGCCGATTTGTTGGGATGAAGTTGGGGAAAGAAAGATTATAGGCGCAGAGTTGGTTCAACAGTCAGTGGATGCCGTCGCAGTGATCAGAGGCAGATTAAAGACCGCTCAAAGTTGCCAAAAAAGCTACGCAGATAAGCATCGAAGGCTCTTAGAATTCCAAGTTGGTGATCACGTTTTTCTAAAGGTGTCACCAATGAAGGGAACTTCGCGCTTTGGCAAGAAAAGAAAACTGAGTCCGAGGTACATAGGTCCGTTTGAGATTCTTGAGAGAATTGGAACCCTGGCGTATCGTCTTGGCTTGCTGCCAAGATTGGCATAAGTGCATGACGTCTTTCATGTGTCGATGTTAAGGAAGTAAAAGCCGGACCTAACCCACGTGCTTAATTTTGAGGAATTAGACGTGGATGATCGAGTGTCATACGTTGAAAGCTTGGTTTAGATTGCGTATAGAAAAGAGCAAGTGCTACGTTTAAAGACCATCCCATTGGTCGAAGTGGTTTAGCAGCACCATGCTACTGAAGGAGCAACCTGGGAGATTGAAGAGTCGATGAAACGTTTGTACCCCCACCTTTTTGTTTAAGTATTGTAAAGATTTAAATTTCGAGGACGAAATTTTTAAAAGAGGGGAAGAGTTGTGACATCTCAGATTTTCAATTCTGTTTTCAATTAAATAAATGGGCATTTCATTGACGCACCTATAGTGTTATTCTCAGAGTTGATCACTCATGAGATAACTAGACGATCTAGGGAAGCCATTAATGAATTTTAATGCAATAGACTTGAGGATTCGACTAGGAAGAAGTTACTCGACCGTGCTCATTTGCAGAGATCATTACGGCACAGTTAAATAGTGATTAGAGATCAGAGATAGGTCAGTTCGACTGAGATGCGTAGCTGGATGTGGGTGATTCCACTAAATTGCGAAATTCTCATCAACCGGCCCTAGACTGATTTTTCAGTTGTTTTGGTACCATGTGTCCATGTTTGAAACCTCAAGATTTTCATGACCACCGAGAGTCGCCAATGTGTTGAAGGGTTTCATTGTGGCTCGTAAAAAATCGACCATGGGTTATTTGCACTAAAAATGTCTGAAAGCTATCGAGTCGCTTGGGTCACACTAAAAACGCGCCAGATCGAAATTAACCATGAATTGGAATTCGATTGCAGAAATTGAAAGTTCTATCATGTCACAGATCATTTTAGGAATGTCGACTCGCCTTCCGAAGATTTTTCTGCAAACCGAGACTTTTTGGGAAAAAGTTGTTATATGGCCGTTTTTGTCCAGAAAAAGTCAGGGACCATTTTTTATCGTGAAATTAGGATGCAAGTGGGATCAATTGGTGAGGAAAAATACCAATTGGATCAATGAGGTGTTGGTTGAATTTACGGAAGCCAAATTGAGTGGAATCAAGAACTAATTGGTGTCCAATTTGAAGGAAATCACTTGAAATTCGTAGCCCCCCACCACCTAAGGCTTTTGAACCATTTCAAGAGTGCTAAATGGAGCCTTGGTGGTTGATTTCTAGCCTAGGGATGCAGCTGGTGGTGGAGGAAGGGTCAAGGGGACACAAAGATAAGGATTGAAAGCTTGGTGACCCCCCTTGCTCCATTTCTCCCTCAAGCTGCCGACCAGCCTCATTTCTCCCTTCATTGTGCTTTTTCAATTCCAGCAACCAGCAGAGAAGTCGTCGAAGCCAGCCCTCACTGCCGGACCGCACACCGTCACCGTCAGTCGCCTCCCGCCTCGCGTGCACATGGCCGTTGCCCCGCGCCTCACTATGTGACCCTGACGCCCCATTAACCTTGTCCCGCATCCCAGCTGCTGTTTCTGGACTAGTCCTAGCTGCTGTTTCTGGACTAGTCCCAGCTGCTGTTTCTGGACTAGTTGAGTTCAGCTGGAGCCGTCCCGCCTCTGGACTAGTTGAGTTCAGCTGGAGCCGTCCCGCCTCTGTTCAGCTGCCGTGAGTCCTCGCCGTTGGCCACCGAACATCCTTGCTGTCTTTGCCACCCTTGCTCGCCCTAACCAGCCCTTGTTTCTCTCTATTTCAACCCCAAAACTGAAGCAAAGTTAGTGGGTTTCCAGCCAAGGGTTTGGATCGTTTTGGCCCGCTTCCCGACCCCAAAATTTGAGCCCGCTTTGGAGAAGATTGTCTCCCATTGCGTCCTCGTCAATTTGAGCCAATCGGATCGCAAAACAAGTGAGTTTTACTCACTAATCCTCGCTTAGCAAGTTAATTATATTTAAGGGTTGATTAGTTTAGGTTAAGCTAGGATTAAGTTGTTAGTTAGAATGGATTAGCAAATCAGTTAGCCGATTGCTGAATGTTAGGTGGTTAGAGTAGTGTAGTTAGAGCCTAGACAAGCTCTAGTATTTAAATAGAGTAGTTCAGAAATTTTTCGAGCTCATCTCGGATTCCAATTAGGCTTTTTTGGGCCTAAGTTGCATTTTTGGCATTTATTTATTATTTTCCGTAATTATTTAATTAATTATTTGTTTTCCGGAATTTCGTGTTGATTTCACTGGTGCATTTCGTTTTTTTAATTGACTGCTGGTTTGTGAAAATTGATCGTGATTTGTGGTTGGGGATATTTTATCCCAAAATTAATTAATTTTAGTAATTAATTAGAAAATCACCGGGTGTCGGCGCCAAAAATATATTTATGGGTTGTTGAAACTGGAGGGATGTACTAAAGTGAAAGTATTATATTTTGGCTATGGCCGGCCATGTACCCACACACGTGTACTTTTATCAAGAATGATAAAAAGGTTGAATTGGTTGTATGATTGAAATGATATACTATATCAGCCTATAAGCGATATGTCAGCTTAACAGAGAGCAATATACCAGTATACTATATCAGTCTAAGGGTAATTTGTTAGTTTAGCAGAAAGCAGTATACTTTATCAGCTTAGATTGAGCAATGTCGGTATACTATATTAGCCTACAGGTGATATTGCAGCTTAGATAGAGAACAATATATCCAATCATCTCAGAAGCAAGCTATACTATCTATTTATCAGCTTAGCAATGAGCAGTCCTGATATAGACGAACTTATAGATTGTATGAATTGCGCCGACCAAAAAAGGGTCGTGATGACATGTAATCGACTGAGTTGATTGATTGATGAGTTGATCCGAATTGATTGTTTGATATGATTACGAGTTTATGAATTCAACTCATTTGCAGGAAAAAGTGGAGGCCCTAGCAAGTCCTAAATCTCGTGTTTGTGTTTAGGGAGTACTTAGGGCATATTATCTTCCTAATCAGGGCTTAGGGGATAGAATTTGCTGAGACGTCGTCTCACCCTATTGACACTTGATTTTTAGTGAATACATCATTAAAAGAGATGAGTCCAAATTCGGGGTCAAGTTTGGGAGATTTGCTCTGATGCATTTTAATTTGGTTGATTTGACGTGTTCAAAGATTAGAAAGCTTAGCTAAGGTGGTTCAATCTATGTAATTCGATTTGGCTCATTTTAGACTAGAGTGCAATTGACGTAATTGAGCGTAAATTTCGCCGGTTGAGATTCAATTGAAGATATGAGACTAGCTTGTGGCCTCTCTTCAATAAGAATTCAATGGATTTAAAATTTTGTGCACAAATTTCCACTTGAGATAGTTCAATTGCTTCTCATTTGACCCGATTCATATAAAAATATTTGATTTCGTTTAAAATCAGGCAAAACCAGAAAAAATAAATCAAAATTCGGACAAAAAGTCAACCCGGTCAATCTGGTGTTGACCGGCAAATTTTTCTAGCCATCTTTTGGCCGAAAATCACCATCAACTGGCTCACTTCATGGCCAACGCATCTGTGCTCTTTAATTTTCAAAATTAAAATTTTGTTACGAATTTTACGGAATTCGTAAATTGACCCCGCATGTTATGAAAAAAAAAAATAGAGAGAAGACCCCAATCAGTTCACAATTGATCATCACCGTTCATCAAAAATGCATCGTGGCCATTGAAATGGGCATGTGCTTAATTAGAGGTGCTCTTAACAACCTTAAGATCCAATCCTAGCCCTGATGCTAAGATTTGATCTTGCTTTAGACTATATAACAAATTTTCCCTCCAAAATTGAAGGGGGGCCATTTTCCAGATCTAGTTTCTCTCTCTTAACATTTGTTTCTCTCTCTCTCTGGCTTTTGGGGGGTTGGTTCCTTCTTCACGAACCCTAGTTTTGAAGCAGTTTTTCCGGTAGCTCCCCGCTTCTCCACTGCCCCACTCGCTGCTCCATCTCCGTTTCTGTCGCCTCGATCTCTGCCGCCGCCGCCAGGCGATCGCCACATATATAGCATGCAGCCGAAGCAGGGGGTCTCACGCGAGCGAGAGAACGCACGGATACCCGCCCACAGCTCCGTCTTCGCAGTTTGAGGCACGGCTCTCCAGTTCTCTCCGCGAGATCGAGCTCCATCGCCGACGGCCGAGAGTAAGGGAATTCGTCGTCATCAAGCGTGCCCGTCAGAGCTCGCTTTCCTCTATTTCTCATATTATCGAACATCTCGGCAGATCGGGGTTTCTCGGCTTTGCTGTTTTCGAGGCACTCACAGCTCCTTCAATTCTGCTTCGCTAGCTTTAATCGGCAGTTTGGTTCGTTGAACACTCAATTGTGATTGATAATCGATTGCTCCTCGCTGAGCGATGAAACTCGATTCGGCCTCCTATGTTCATCCATAGAAGTTGCAGATTCAGCCATCCATGGTGTCCTCCTGATAATCCTCGACGGTTGTGAAGAGTTCAATTAATCAAAAATCCCATATAAGGTAATCCTCAAGTCTTGAGCTCGATAAAGCAAAATCTCATTAGGAAATCATGGCTAGAGCTTGCACTTAGGGTTGATTCAATGATAATCATGCCTATTATAGGATGTTTAGGATAATCTAGAATGGATGTGGATGATTGATGATGGCTTGAGTATGGTTGATTGCTTGATTAAACTTAATCTGCAATTTTCGGATGATTGGATGATTGATCTGAGAAATGACTTGATATCAGCTTGTAAATGTGGTTTTCTGCGTTCGAAGTCTTCATGAAGGTCAAAGACGGTTTGAATATCTTTCCAATGAGCTATAGAATTCCCTGATCGAACCTCATTTGACATGGTTTTTACATGTCCAAAGTCCAGTCCAGAATCTGTCAACTGTTTGTTCTGTTAACTTGTGGTTTGAACTGTGTTTTTTATTTTTATTTTTTTTATGACTTTTGTGCTCCGATTTTGAGGTTCATTCCTTCATGAAATCTGCTCAATATTTCTTTGGTTATAACAGATGTTTTTTTCAATTTTTTTGGAATAGATTTGAATGGGAAAATCCTCAAAAAAACGTCCTCATGTTGATCTGTCCTGTTTGAGGCCCGATGTGTGTTTGCTCAAAATTGAGCCAGTAAACATGCTTTGTTGGAGTTGAATCTTTCATGAGAGTCATTGGAAATTTCATAAGCTTTCTAACAAGGTATAGATTGAATTTGGCCTTACTTAAACCTGACGCATCTTAGAAAGTCTTAGTGCACGTCTTAATTTTTCAGATGATGCTAATTCTGCATCATTTGCATGTCATTTGACCTAAAAATCTGTTTCTAGTTGAAATTCGGAATGCCTGCTTTGCTTTTGTTGAGTCAACCTTTTGTTACTTTTGTATGAATTTTTTGATAAAGATTCTAAGGTCTGATCCTGAATGAAGTTTGTTCATCTTTTTCATGTCTATATTGTGGTAAAATTTCATATTTTTTTAAAGAATTTTTAGACATTGTTCACTAGGACAAATTGTTGTTGATTTGCCATGATGTCTTACTGTCCTGTTATGTTTCTCATGTGTTGTCATGTGTTCTTGAACTTTTTATAAATTCGCGTGTAACCCATCTTAGGAAACTTCATTCATGAAAGTTGTTCCTCATAGTGTGCTTGATGTTCCGTGCTTTTCTTAGAGCCAATTATCCATGGGCTTTACCCCAATTGCTTTGATCTTATGTGTGATGTTTGATGATTTCTGTTGTGATTCTTTGTTATGATTTCATTCTAGGATTTCTTTTAAAATATCTTGCATGCTGAATTGAGATTACTTGTCTTCATAAAAGTTGTTTTGATGTGTATGCTTGTTTCTTTCCATTGTATGCACATAGTTATAAGTTTCTTAGGTTAGGATTAGATTAGAACCCTGAAGATGAAGAAAGCGTGAAGATGGTGGAGGTCGATGTCCATTGCGACCATTATTATATAATATTCATTTTCCTGACATATGTCTCAGGTTCCATTTGTTGTATTAAACCCGACAAGTTGCGGGTTTTCTCTTTTTCTCTTTTTTTTTTAATTGTGTTCTCTTTTATATTTTTAGGATTGCATGATAAATTTACTGCTTTCCTTGATTGTTTACTTGCCGTCTTGCAATTTCAATTTCATTGATTGTTTTCCTTTCTTGTTTTTCTAGAAATAGAATAGAATGAAAATGACCAACCATGCATGATCGCCTAGTTTACGATTAATGATCCTGAAAATGTAAAAAGAAATGTATGGATATGTTAGGAAAACACAACATACTGTTTAGGTACCGAAAGGGCGTTAATAGCAATATTAGCCTAACCTAAGTCCCCGAACCTAGATATTTGGTTGCGTAGGAATCGAGGGAACACTCTTGACCCTTGATTGGGTTTTCTAGCCGACCCAAAATAAGGCTAGTGGCGACTCCCGTCTATTTTTAGATTGTCATAAACAACTAGATTGCATAAATAAACTCGTCGCGTGGGGTATGAGTTTGGGAGAGCTTGTGATCTTGTGAGGGAACTCTTGTGATCAAGTACCCCTAACCCCGACCTTTCCCCCTTTTTCTCTTCTTGTGATGAGGGATTCGAGGGTGGCGAGATTGGATCACGACAGGCTTGCCGACTTCGCTGGGGATTGGTTACTAGATTAAGAGGACTTGAAGCCGTTTAAAAATGGTTGTTGTGCTTTAACTAACATGTCTCGTGTAGGATCGCCTACATGTCAAAGTCATGTGGAAAATTAGGTTAGTCGCTAATCTCGTGTTAAATGGTCTTGTAGGTGGGAGTTATAAGGGGAAGCGTGCTTGTAAACCCTTTTTTTTGCAGGTGGTGTGAGGATGTATGGATGTATGAGGGTTTACATTGAAGTGTTGGATGTTTAAATTTAAATGCATGTTTACAAGCTTTAGCACGACACCGCACACATGACCGCGGTCTAAAACCCCGATCACCCAATTTAGGACCTTAGGAGGGTTTATAGGTGGAATCTGCGAGTGAATACTCGTGGTAATCCATTACTTGCATAAACCCGCTCATCCCAACCGATAAAAATAGCACTGACCGACAATAGTAGCAGTGGGTAAACTATTTTTATCCTTTGGAATGGGGACCTTGAGCCTTTAGCACCCTCACCTTAGGCATCGAAACCTCACAATTTCATGCGACATGTGATTTGTGCTTGCCATGTGTTTGGTGGGTAAGATATTGTTCTTCTTTTATCGTTCTTATCTTTTTACTCTCCATATTTCAATTTTGCATTTTATATTTCAACGACGATACATTTTAATCATGGGTGCCCCTTTAGGTTTAGGTTTAGATGGGTAAATCCGAAGATCTCTGTGCCTGGGAATCTCAAGACTTTATGGGAGAATCTCGACCCAGGACATCAAGACTACGTGGAAAAACGCATAGGCTTCCTCCCGACTTTATTAAAAGTCGAACCACGTATTGCGATGGTGAAAGCATTGGTTCATTTTTGGAATCCCATGACTTCCACTTTCGTGTTTAATCAATATGAATTGACCCCTACAATTGAGGAGTTCCGGAAAGTCATTGGGTTAGGCAAAGCTTCTTTAGGTTTCGTCACTCCTCCTATTGGTCAAAATCCAATCTCTCTTCTAAGTCAATTCCTCAATATTTCTACCAATAAAATTGAGGCTATTCTTAAAGGCAATTCTCATTCCATGCCTTATAATTTCCTTGAACAACATTTCCTTAGCCTTAAGCCTAAATTTGGGAATCAAATTCCTCGTGTCTTCCTACTCATGTTCTTTGGCTTTGTGGTATTCCCACATACTTGAAAAACAATGGATCCTTTAGTCACTCACATTGTCAACCAAGTGTGCGCCTTTAATTGTTTTACACACATGATCCTTGCCGAAACTTTTGTGTCTCTTAATCGTTTCAAAGCAAATGAATGAGGAACTCTTAGAGCCCCATTAGGACTTCTCCAAATTTGGCTCTTTTCACATATCAAAGAGTTTGCCCCTCACATGAAAATTGTCGATGTCACAAAATACCATCATCCCATTCTTAGATTTTCCCAAAGAAATGAATTCTTTCCATCATGGTCTTTCTCTACATGGTTTCATTTCCTCAAAAGACTCAACCCTAGCTTAATTCAATGGCATGTTCGGAGGCTTGGGAATCCCGAAGTGCGCCTTTTTAGTGGAGTCGACGACCCACTCCCCCTCGTGGGATTGACGGGTTTAACATCATATTACCCTTTAAGGGTGCTCTGCCAATATCGCACACTTCAAACGATCCCACCAATCCTCAAGCTGGGGTTATATCGTATTGATTATCATGATAAAGTCATCGAGGAAAACCAAATTGACCATATCAAGGCCACGATTCAAGCTGTTATTGGAATTTGGTACTCCCGTTCCTCGCATTATGTGGTTGCCATTGATGAAGCTGACTTGGAAGGAGAGATGAGGACTCACCAAGCTACTATTGATTACATATACCGTCAAGTAGAACTGAGCTCAAGGTCCAGTTGCCTAATATTCTCGAGCCTCAAGGTTTTCGGCGAGCTCATATTAAGGAGCAAGAAGACGATGCCTTGATCGATGAAGAACGCTTGGCCCATGATAACAAGTGTCTTCGCACGATCCCACCTAGTCCTTAGATTTCCATCACATATTCTTTTCTTGTAAAGGGACTTCCTTTGTGTTCCCTTCCTTTCTATCGAGGTTTCCTTGTATTCATTTTCATATCACATGTAAAATCGAACCATTTTTGTAAGCTTCAAGAAAGCAAGGTTCTATTTCCCTTGTAGTTGTTCGATGAAATGAATAAAATTCATGAACATTTTCATGTAATTTTTAGAAAAGGGGCATTCTGATTAAATATTTGTCGTCATTCCTTTTCAATTGTATAATTTCTTTTGAAGAAATTTTGATAAGAGGATGTTATATGATACTGGGATCATATACACTTCTTATCATTATTTCATCTCAAGAAAATATAAAATTGATTAGGATTTGTATTTTAATGATTTCTTTTAACTTGTACTAATTTGAGTCATCTTCTTTTACAGGAGTTGTGAAAGACGGCTAAAGAACGGTCTATCATACGTACTCGCTGCCAAACAAGGATGGAGAACGAAGATACCCGTGCCCGTGTTATTAGCATGGAGAACTAAATGACGCAGATGATGGCGTTGTTAGCTGATCTCTCCAACCAAGTTAAGAACTTAACTTCTATAGTTCCTGCTTCTCCTACCATGAATCTTCCTACCACGCCCTATGAAGTGCCGATAGTAGAACCCGGGGAAAAGGGCCTATTGAAGAGGTTCCCACTGCAACCTCGACAGTTATTGATTTAGAGCCTCAATCTAAGGAGACTCCAACTCCGTACTTCAATGAAGAAAGTTCAAGACACCTCACAAAGATTGAGGAATGCCTTTGCATGCTACAAGGCTATCAACTGCAAGGGTTCGGTAAGCTGTCGCCCTTCACCAAAGTTAAAGTCCCTGAATTCTACAAGGAGCCCGAGTTTACGAGGAAATATGATAGCATTGGATGCCCTAAGACCCACTTGAAGTACTATCTGGGCAAGATGGCCCGTTACTCAAACAATCCTCCGCTCCTGATTAATTTCTTTCAAGATAGCTTGGTTGGTCCTACATTGACATGGTTTATAGAGTTGGACTTGGAGAAGATCCATACTTGGGAGGATCTCGCCGACGAATTCTTCCAACAATATAAGTTCAACACTGAAATCACTCCAACTCGAGAAGAATTAGTCCGGCTTGAGAAGAGGAGAGCTGAAACGTTTAGAGCTTATGCTCAAAGATGGAGAACTACTACATCTCAAGTAAAACCACTCTTGTCTGAGAAGGAGGCTATGAAACTACTGCTTCAAGCCATGCCTCGGGATTTCTTCGAGAAAATGTACAACCACACCTGTATTAACTTTGCTGCATTGGTGGAGTTAAGTGAACGCATTGAGGGGATCATGCGTGAAGGAAGGTTGACCAATAACACGAATCGTCGATATGCCCCAAAGAGAGATAAGGAATCGACTATGGAGATTGCTTATATACAAAATTCCTCTTCTCAGAAGCCATATAATCCTCAGGCTCATAAACTTGCCATGGAGGTAGGGGGTTCTTCCCGAAACTTTGAGCGCAAGGAAAAGCCCCTCAAAGGCAATTTACTCCATTGCCTAGACCTATGTCTCAGCTACTTCCAATGTTAATTGAAAGTCATCTCGTGGCAAGAGAGATCCCGAGGGATAATCCGCCAAAGTTTGCCGAGTTCGACCTTAATAAGACGTGTGAGTATCATATGGAAGAAAAAGGTCATCATGTGGACAACTGTCTGGTGCTCCGTTCTAAGATCCAAAATTTGCTGGATAAAAAGTTGCTTACCTTTAAGGACTCAACGAATGTTCAACAAAATCCCCTTCCAAAACATTCTGAAGATGTCAACATGATTTATGGGGATGATGAAGAAGATCTTACTTCAACTTTACCGAAAGGTAAAGAGGTCCACTCTTATGACGGGGATGAGGAGGAATACAAAACTTCCCATTCAAATCATGAGTTCATAAGGAAAGCCCATGAGAGAGGTGAAGTGGTGGACAACTTGGGACAACCAAGAGGGAAGTACGACTTTATGGTCAAGTATACCCCTCCTCTAAGTTATTTTCAAAACCCCAAAGACATTGTCCCTAGTGGATGGGGAGATGAATTCGGGGACAACTTTGTAGCTATGATTGAGCCTGTTGTGATTGATCTGACCAAGGAGAAAATCCCATGTGGGAGTGATACAACTGACAAAGGCGTCATCGAAGTCGGCTCATTGATTGACAATTTTGGAGCCATGAAGATCTCAAGCGCGGGTTTTAGACCTGTTGTGATTGAATTGCCACCAGAAGTTGGTGAATGTTCTAATACTAAGGTGATTCCTACTTATGACACTAAGGCGGTCCCTTGGAACTATAATACAAATGAAATCGATGCTGTCACCCGATCGAGTCAAATCTACCCACCACGTGAAGGTGTGGAAAAGAAGGCTGTAACTAATGAGGAAGCTGAACAACTCCTCAAAACACTCAAGACAAGTGAGGCAGAAGGGATTGATCAATTGCGCAAGATGCCTGTGCAGATTTCGTTATTGAAGCTTTTCAAGACCTTTGAAAATCATAGAAATGCTCTCCTCAAAATTTTAAATGAAGTCCATGTGCCCGAAACCATTGGAGAGGTACAATTGGAGGAGTTTGTGGGTGCTATACTTCTTAGAGATCAAATTACTTTCTCTGAGAAAGACCTTCCTCCTGAAGGCCAAGCACACACTAAAGTGCTATATGTGTCCGCTCAACATTTTGGGACTAGGATTTCGAGGGTCCTGATCGATAATGGTTCTACCTTGAACATTTGCCCTTTATCCACCCTCCGTCAATTGGGGATAAGAATGAAAAGTGTCTCTCCTCCAAAGATTCCCGTTCGAGCCTTCGATGGAGTGAGGAAAGAAACGATAGGGGAAATCGACTTACTACTGACAATTGGCCCTATTACCATGACTCAAAAATTTCAAGTACTAGATATCCCAAGCAACTTTAGCCTACTATTAGGACAGCCTTGGATCCATGCTGTAAGGATCTTTCCTTCTAGTCTTCATCAGATGATGAAACTTCCCATCAATGGAAAGATTGTGACCATCCGACGTGAACGAGATGTGGAGACTTTCCATAACACTGCCATACCTTTCATTGAGCCTGAGGTCAAGGGAGAGTCAAGCTATCACTCGTTTGAGATGGTGTCTATCACTCATGTGCCTGTTGGGTCGATCATCAGGAAGTCTCAGTTCTCAAAGGCCTCCTTGATGTCAAGTAAAGAACTGAAGAATGGTTTTGCTATTGCGAAAGGTTTGGGTAAGCTCGCCCAAGGCATGCCAAATCCCATTAAGGTGGTCAAAATCAACAAGCATGAAGGCCTGGGTTATCAAGGCTCCTGTAAGGGTCAAGGTAATCATAGAGGCCCGAATATCAAAGGTAAGAGCTACCAACGTCTCTTGCCTCCACCTCTGAAGGATTTCTTTCTTGATCCACCGAGGTTCTTGGAAGAAGAAGAGGCCAATGTCTACCACTTTGCTAATTTGTTTGAAGATGGTTTGGTTGGCACAATTAGTGAAGATGAAGAGCCTATAATTTCCACTGTGTAAGGGATGTTTCTAGTTCTTGCATTTAATTTTTAGTCGTATTCCATTCATTTCTCCGCTACGAGGGAATTCCATTCATTTCATTCATTTGTGCTTGAAATAATCTGGATCATAAACTCTGTGGATCCAAGATGATATACGTTGTAATGCAATTTTTGCATATCAATAAAATTCATATTTTGTTAATAGACGTGTGAGGTTTCCCAAATTAGTCCTATGATGATGCTTTTAGGCCTGAGCCTCCACACGATCTATAGTTTCAAAATGTTTTAGTGGAACGAGGATGTCCAATGATATGAGGGCTAGTTTCCAATAAAATTTTTCGAAAACTCGAATTTGAAAACAAATTTTTCATGACATTTACGTACATTGCATTCATGTACTTGTATATATACTAACCATTTTTTGATTGCATCTCAGGCATGACGTTTCACATCATGATAGTCATTTGTATGGCTCGGATTCACATTCAAAAGATTTTGACAAACCTGGTTATTCCGAGTCAGAGAATGAGGATGATCCTTGAGTTATTGAAAATGAATGACTCAGACATGAAGAGTCCAAACCTCCTACCACTAAACAGCCATTCACTGTGAATTTAGGAGATTCAAATAACCTTAAAGAAACCAAGATTGGGGCAGGTCTCTCTCAAGCGGATGCCAATAGATTAATTGGGCTTTTGAAAGAGTACCAAGATATTTTCGCTTGGTCATATGTTGATATGCCGGGTTTAGACCCTGAGATTGTGGAACATGCATTACCACTTGATCCTAATATTTCGCCGAAGAAGCAAAAGCTTAGAAGGAGAAAACCTGAGTTGTCGAAAAAGATTGAAGAAGAAATCATGAAGCTCTTAAATGTTGGTTTCATTGAAGTCACCCATTATGCTGATTGGATTGCTAATATAGTACCGTGACCTAAATAAGGCAAGCCCTAAGGATGATTTTCCTTTGCCACACATTGATGTCTTAGTTGACAGTACTGCTGGATACGAATTGTTCTCCTTCATGGATGGATTTGCTCGATATCGAGTTCCTGAAGCGATTATCACAGACAATGGATCAAACCTGAACAACAAGGTGGTGGATGATTTACTTGGAGAATTCTAGATCTGCCATTTGAATTCTTCTCCTTACTGTCCACAAATGAATGGAGTTGTAGAAGCAACAAATAAAAACATCAAGAAGATTTTAGCCAAAACGGCGGAAAATTATCATGATTGGCATGATCGGTTACCATATGCTTTGCTTGCTTACCAAACTTCAATTCGCACTTCAATTGGGGCAACACCATTCTCATTGGTTTACAGGATGGAGGCTGTGTTACCCGTGGAAGTGGAAATCCCTTCACTAAGGGTACTTTCTCAAATCAAGCTCTCTGAAGCTAAATGGGTTCAACAAAGATTTGAACAACTTAATATGATTGATGAAAAGAGGGTAAAAGCCTTATGCCATGGACAAAGCTATTAGAAAAGAGTAGCTAGGTCGTTCAACTGCAAGGTTAGGCCAAGACATTTCGAGATTAACGATCTTGTATTGAGAAAGGTCTTACCTATCATTCCAAATCCTTGTGGGAAGTTTACTCCAAATTATGAAGGTCCATATATTGTAAGAAAAGTGCTACCTGGTGGGGCATTAATCTTTATAGAAATGGATGGTCAAGAATTGCCAAAACCTGTAAATGCCGATGCTGTCAAGAAGTATTATCCATGAATAAAGTGAAAGGCCTTTGTGCCATTTTTGGATTGAATCCGAGTCACTTTAGGATGTTTGCATCATGCATTTCATGCATACATATTGCATATACATGTTTGTTCATTTCGCAGGATCTCTAACAAAGATTCTATCTGTCCACAAGAGATTCATCTCAGAAATGCAAAACTTTCAAAAAGTGCCAATCTTCTTTAGAACTTAGACATGACCCTATCCTTTAGAATGCCAAAAGAGTCAGTTAGAACTGTAGAAGTATAGCTAGGGCTCTAGAAGTGAACCCCTGTGCTAAGCAAAGCTTGTTCTGTCCACAAATTTTATTCAACCTTATTTCCAAAAGTCTCCCCAGTAGGGGCAAGGAAACATGTCTTTCAAATGAAATTTCATTACATTTTTATTTCCCAGGGAGTTGAATTTAACCAAAGTGTGCTTTGGAAAACCTGAAAAGGATTCTTAAATATGCCAAGTGGTAATGCCTAAAATGATGAGAGGCAACCCCTTTACCAAACACGTCCTCATACACTCCTTGAGAGAATTGAGTGAAAAGAGCCGTGTCTTAGGGTGTAGGGTTCATTCATAGTGAATACATGGTTTGAGATGATAAAGGCATTTCATTTCTCAATCCCAAACACTATTGATATCCCTTCCAAGCCACTTTGAGCCAAATAAGGAGCATTTCCGAAATAACCCTGTCAAGAACCCGCATTGGGGCAAAATAGGGGGTCTTGGTTGAAAATTATGGAGCAAAAGATTGAGAAAGATTTTATTGCTTTCACTTGCATCAATCTTCTTGTGCTAGCTTCAGGTGATTTCTTATCGAAACTCGAAGCATCCCAAAGTGACGAAGAGCATTCCGTTCGCTATCACAAACACAATTACCCTTTGCTTAGCCAATTTGAGCCTTATACAATTCTTTCATAACCCCAAGTGATGATTCTCCCCACACTAGGGCAAGGCACATGATTTACCAACAAAATTGAGAATATTGGTCATGTTTGTCAACGCTACTTGAGAGTCCTAGATACTCAAAAGATAAAAACTAGGGGGCATGAAAAAGCAGTGTACCTAGTAAAAGTAAGGCCAATGCCCATAAAAAAAATGCAAAGAAAAAAAAATATATGCAAAGAAGAGCAAAAGCAACGGTCATGTAAAAGATCATCCGTTGAAAAACAAAAGAAATGCCTTGCAAGAGAAAACATGTATTGCAAGCAATATCATTAGAAAGAGAGCGAAGCTCTCATGTCGCAAGACAAATTATCCAAAGGACTCTCGAGATTGGTTAAATTTCAAGAGTCAAATTTTTCGAAAAGTCGTGTGATGGTAATGATGCCAAGATAATCACTCACTTTTAGCCCTTCAATATTTGAAAATTTTTCAAGCATTTTTAAGCCTCACCCGAATCAACATTACAACCCTTATCCGAAGTCTCTTCCGATTGGGATGGTTCGAGTTGAAATGAGAGTATCACATAGGAGCTACCGCTAGAAGGAGTGGGAGCAATCCTATCTTATCTTATCTTCGAGGTTCTTGACTTGTAAACCTGATGAAGATATTAATTGAATATTCATTTCTTGGCCTCAAAGTACATACCCTTTGTGTAAGCCCATGACCAAGCCATCATTACGGTCCCTTCAAAAGACCTTTTGATCAATAGATTGTATTCACTGTGAATGTTTCCGAAAGCCTTAGACATAGGTTGAGTGAGATTTCTCCAGTGAGATTTAAATAGTTTTTCCATATCAATGGTTGGGAATAAAAGCCCTTTTTGAGAGTCAATATGAAAGACCTCTCTTGAATAGGATATTTCCATTTGGCATATTTGACTTAACCCTTAGATGGTTAATCAAATCTCATTTTGTTAAAATCCTCTCTGAAGGGATTTGACAATTGACATCATTTCGCAAGATTGGCTCTCATGCAATCTCGAAACTCTTTTTCAAAATATTTGTTCCTTAGTGAACCGGTTTTTGGTCATCCTAAACCATATCATTGTTTTTGGTTTTTGGTCATCCAAAATCATAACTCTTGCTTTTGATTTTTGGTTACCCTAAACCATACCCCTTGCCTTTAGGTTCTAGGTCATCCTTAAATCTTGTCTCTTAGGTTCCTGGTCAACCTTAAACCTTTTTTCTTAGGTTCCAGGTTATCCTTAAACCTTGTCTTCAGGTTCTAGGTTATTCTTGAAACCTTGTTTCTTAGGTTCTAGGTTATCCTTAAACCTTGTCTCTTAGGTTCTAGGTCATTCTTAAACCTTGCCTCTTAGGTTCTAGGTTATGCTTAAACCTTGTTTTCAGGTTCTAGGTTATCCTTAAACCTTGTCTTCAGGTTCTAGGTTATCCTTAAACCTTGTCTTTAGGTTCTAGGTTATCCTTAAAACCTTGTTTCTTAGGTTCTAGGTTATCCTTAAACCTTGTCTTTTGGTTCTAGGTTATCCTTAAACCTTGCCTCTTAGGTTCTAGATTATCCTTAAACCTTGTCTTCAGATTCTAGGTTATCCTTAAACCTTGTCTCTTTAGGTTCTAGGTGATCCTTAAACCTTGTTTTTAGGTTAGTGGTTATCCTTAAACCATTCCTTTTTTCATTTAGTGATTTCATCGCCTTCATTCATTTCCACGAGAGAGAGAGACAGAGATAGAGTGAATAAACCCCAACAAGAGTTCAGGTACCCTCATGAGCAAAGGTAAGTATTAGGTGTTGGAGAAATCCTTCTGAATATTTTGAAGCTGACAAAACGTTTCCATCAGTCTAGTCTGAAGATTTGCGGACTCTACTATTTAAAGTCTGAAGACCTCCGGACTGCCAGACTCAAGACTCAAAGTCTATTCTCATTGACAGTTTCTAATCCGTTGAAGAAAGGCTATCCAGAACTGGATGTTTAATTAAGGATTTAGCCTTATCAACTGGAGATGATCTCTTGGCTGGATATGACATAACGGAATCCTTTATTCGAATCAAGATTGATTAAGGATCCGATGATTGGCGAAGTATACTTGGAAGGTTCTACTTATGGAAACCAAGATCCTTATTGTATGGGCGAGTAGGATTGATGGGCTATCGACATGTTCCTTTAATAGCTCGAATGATCTTCCTAATTGATTCCGTCCAACGGGTAGATTGGAGGAATTCCTTTGGTAAGTGCCAATGGGTATGATGGCATAAAGGAGTATAAAAGGAAGACGTTCCAGTTGTTCGAGAGAGTTGCACGATAGAAGAATTTCAAAGTCTAAAGCTCCTTGTTCTTAGTCAATTCATTTACTGAGCAAAATCTTGTACACAAAAGAGAGTTCATATTTTGAGATACCTTGAGGAAGTGTGGTAGAGTATCTACCTTTGTGGAATCAAGGGAAAGCATTGCTGTAACATCTCTTTTGTTCATAGTGAAATCCAGCCGGTGGGTGTCGGTGCGAAAAAGAGTGGACGTAGGCTTGAAATAAGCCGAACCACTATAAACCTTGTGTTTAATTTTCTCTTCCCTACTCTCCACTTTACTTTGATCTTAATTCATTTTGTTAGCTAAAGGAGATCTTCCTTTCTATTGTCCGCCTAGTATTGCTTTCGTATCTCGAAAAATTGTTTTTACACCTATTCACCCCCCTCTAGGTGCTTATACTAGTTATATCATTAGGTACGTCCCTAACCAAATATCATTGCTCGTTTTTTTCTCTATTTCCAAAGTGGAGTCGACTAAAAATTACAGGTATCAATTTTATCTTTGAGTGGAACATCTTCGAACTCCCACTCAAAAAGGGGCAGCTGTTGGCACCTGATTTTTAGTCGATACATCTTTAAAAGAGATGAGTCCAAATTCGGGGTCAATTTTGGGAGATTTGCTCGGATGCATTTTAATTTGGTTGATTTGACGTGTTCAAAGATTAGAAAGCTCAACTAAGGTGGGTCAATCTACGTAATTCGATTTGGCTCATTTTAGACTAGAGTGCAATTAAAGTAATTGAGCGTAAATTTGGTCGGTTGAGATTCAATTGAAGATATGAGATTAGCTTGTGGCCTCTCTTCAATAAGAATTCAATGGATTTAAAATTTTGTGCACAAATTTCGACTTGAGATAGTTCAATTGCATCTCATTTGACCTAATTCATATAAAAATATTTGATTTCGTTTAAAATCGGGCAAAACCAGAAAATATAAAACAAAATTCGGACAAAAAGTTAAACCGGTCAATCTGGCGTTGACCTGCATTGACCGTCGTTGACCAGATTTGACCGGCATTGACCGGTGAATTTTTCCGGCCATCTTTTGGCCGAAAATCACCATCAGCTGGCTCACTTCATGGCCAACGCATCCATGCCCTTTAATTTTCAAAATTCAAATTTTGTTACGGATTTTATGAAATTCGTAAATTGACCTCGCATGTTATGAAAAATAAATAGAGAGAAGACCCCAATTAGTTCACAATTGATCATCACCGTTCATAAAAAATGCATCGTGGCCATTGAAATGAGCATGTGCTTAATTAGAGGTGCTCTTAACAACCTTAAGATCCAACCCTAGCCCTTGGATTAATCCAAGGGCTAAGATTTGATCTTGCTTTAGAGTATATAACAAATTTTCCCTCCAAAATTGAAGGGGGGTCATTTTCCAGATCTAGTTTCTCTCTCTTAACATTCATTTCTCTCTCTCTCTCTCTGGCTTTTAGGGGGTTGGTTCCTTCTTCACGAACCTTGGTTTCGAAGCGGTTTTTCCGGTAGTTCCCCGCTTCTCCACCGCCCCACCTGCTACTCCATCTCCGTTTCCTTCGGCACAGTCTCCACTGCCGCCGCCGGGTGATCGCCATAGATATAGCATGCAGCCGAAGTAGGGGGGCTCACGCGAGCGAGAGAACACACGGATACCGCCTGCAGCTCCGTCTTCGCAGTTCGAGGTGCGGCTCTGTAGTTCTCTCCGCAAGATCAAGCTCCATCACCAACGGCCTAGAGTAAGGGACTTCATCGTTGTCAAGCGTGCCCGTCGGAGCTCGCTTTCCTCTGTTTCTCAAATTGTCAAACATCTCGACGGATCGGGGTTTCTCGGCTTTATTGTTTTCGAGGCACTCGCAGCTCCTTCAATTCTACTTCGCCAGCTTTGATCGGCAGTTTGGTTCATTGAACACGATTGTGACTGATAATCAATCGCTCCTCGCTGAGCGACGAAACTTGATTGAGCCTCCTCTGTTCATCCACAGAAGTTGTAGATTCGGCCATCCACGGTGTCCTTCTGATAATCCTCGATGGTTGTGAAGAGTTCAATTCATCAAAAATCCCATATAAGGTAATCCTCAAGTCTTGAGCTCGATAAAGCAAAATCTCATTAGGAAATCATGGCTAGAGCTTGCACTTAGGTTTGATTCAATGATAATCATGCCTATTATAGGATGTTTAGGATAATCTAGAATGGATGTGGATGATTGATGATGGCTTGAGTATGGTTGTGTGGCACCCCTCGACATGGCCCCCAATCCGTTAGGGTCGCCACAGATCACTTGCTCTGAACCTGAAAGTTTATTACTCTGATACCATAGAAATTTGATAAGTCCATAAATCCTGGGGGTTTATATCATTTCTATCGGTCCCTGCGCAGTTCATATAGTGGAAGTGTATCCAACAACTCCCTTCCCTATATTCAAAACACGAAGCACACAGACTAAATATTTTTATAGGTAAAAGCCGAACTTTTATTTACATAAACCAGATGGACATCATTCATCGGTACACCAAAATGCCGTAATCTTCTATACTTGGCTATATTTCAAAAGATGACCGACATCTTTTCCAAACAGTTGTATACTTAAAGTCCATCAATCAGTGTCAGCGTCCAAAAGTTCCTTCCTTTGCTGTCCTCCTCCTCGCGGTCATATCCAACCATTCGGTCCATTTGTAGGTGGTAGTGACAACAGAGGCATCTTATCTAGTCCGAAATGTTAGTCCCCAAACGGGGTGAGTACAACCACTCAACAGTAAAAGATTCATTAAGCTATATCACGTAGTACCATCAATATCTAGATTCATGCAATATAGACAAAAAAGGTAAGCAAAGGATAAGTATGCATCAAAATCATGAAATTCTTTATTGCAATGGCAAGTACAATTTTGAAACCCTCAAGATGCATCATGTCCAGTTACACAAGTCCCGATCATAGGGCCAAACTGTTATGACACGACCCATTCCATGCCATACAATTTAGTCTTATAAACAGACCACATGCACACTTAGTAGAATCATCAATTTTAATATTCAAAAGGTTTCATTCCCCAGAGGACCAACGCTTGCATCCTTTTGGGATTCCGCGCCCAACCCTGGCGTTGCGGAAGCCTCTGGGCATGTATTTAAAATACAATCGGGCATCCAAAGAGCATCGACTCATTCGAACCTTTGGGCATCTCGCACCCCACTTGACATCACGAGGAATCACTGGGGACCATAGACATGGTTACCCCTAACCTCCGAATTTACATACCGACAAGCATACAACTGGGCATCCCGATGCTCCTGGGGAAAATCTTTGGGCATGTATTCATAATACAACCAGGCATCTAAAGGGCATCGACTCATTCGAACCTCTGGGCATCCCGACTCCCAGGGCATCGTTGACCCGAGGGTCCAACGGTAACAATTAACATCTTAATTTCAAAAACACTTTTTGATACAATGATAAGATGTCCCATGAGTCTTTATCAAATCTCAATATTGCATAATATGCCAATGCCAGTATCATCATGTCAAATAGCAATTCAAGATGTATTTACCTTTGGGACAATTTGAGCAAATTCGGAACAAAACAGCTCGATTATTACAATGCACAGTTCTGGTAAAAATTTCGGAATAATCCCTAAATGAACTCATAAAATTATGAAATTTTGACATGTTATCAATAAGACCTAAAGGAAAAAGTTTTATGAAGAACACCAAATCAAATTCCTTATATATCAAGAGCAGTAATTGCTGTATTCTTTGCTAACGTTCTGTAATGACTTCCAGATTTAACATTTTCATAGAAAATCGTTTTATCGATCAAAACTTGTTTATTTATTCTCAATTTTTGATATGTTATTTATAAAGATATACCCTACAACTTTCATTAAGGGTTCAAAGTCTAATTCTGGCTAAATAATTACAGAAAATTCATGGAATCACCGAAGGTCATGCTGTTTTCTGCGAAAACAGTTTACTAATCCAAAGAGAACTACTTCTACTCATTGAATCCCAGCATCCAATGTCCATAACCAAACACTTACAAGTCTATTGCACTACATTATAACTATTTCACTTCAAGAATCCACTTTAGTTAGACCTTTCAATTCTTATTTCAGCCAATAACCGAAACTACACAAAACAAACTCTGTTTTTACTCAATCTCTTAATCCAACTTCATCTCAATCATTCAAAAATCCACATGAAGCTCCCAATTCTGCATTTTCTCACATCTACCAGCATTTCACCAGATAATTGCAGCATGCAAAGACATAGATCAATGAACTTCCACTTGCCTCACTCCTAAGCTCGAACAGCAAACAAAACAGGAAGCTCGGGACCTTGTGCGTGACTCAACGGCGACGAAGATGGGCGGCATCGATGGCGGCAGCATGCATGCACGGCTGAGGACGATCCTTCTCTCCTCTTCTCCTCTCGCCGTTCACCCTCTCGCAAGAACTCTCTCTCTCACTTGTCGCTGCTCGTTCGAGAGAGAAAACAAGGAGAAGAAGAAGATGGGTTTTGGTTTTTTTGGAGAGAGAGAGTGGGGTTACGAGAGTTAAGAGGGGAAATGGGGCTATGGTCTCCTCCCTAGGCTAGGCTAATCATTAGCAAATCTAATGATGATGTCTCCTTTGCTTGTTTTCGGTTTGGTGGAAATAGGAAAACCGTGGGTGATGCGAAGAGAGGAAGGGGTGCCGTGGCTTCCATGCATAACCATTTTGCCATCTGTCGTTCACCATCCATTAACAGTTAATCCATATCGTTAGTCTGTTCATTTGTATCTATTGTTTTTCATTTAATTCCCTTTTGATTTCACTTGATTTCAATCCTCTTGTAATTTTACAAAGTTATGACATATTAACTATTTAGTGTTAGTCTATAAAGAATTTATCACAAGAAACGTTAAAATTAGAAATTTACTTTAACAGTACAATCACCAATCAAATTATTATAACCTATAGACTTAATTGAAAATAAAATCACTCAGGCCTAAATATCCGTCTCTGGCCCAACAGGCTCAAACTACAACGATCACGGTCCATCAAACTAAATTTACTAATCTAGCAATTCTAAATCTTGGCCCGCTCTAAGTTAAGCCCAAGCCCAGCTCTTCCATTCGGCTTATTAAACTCAATTCTAAAATTCATGTGGCCCGCTTACTTCTCAAGCCCACACATTCCTCACGGTCCATCGGGTTCACTTTCTGGCCCAATCTAAATTAATCTAAATTCCTAATGATTTTGATTACACTGATGAAGGTCGGTGAAGTTTGGGATGTCACAGGTCAATTGCTAGATTAAACTTAATCTGCGATTTTCGGATGATTGGATGACTGATCCGAGAAATGACTTGATATCAGTTTGTAAATGTGGTGTTCTGTGTTCGAAGACCTCATGAAGGTCGAAGATGATTCGAATATCTTTCCAATGAGCTATAGAATGCCCTGATCGAACCTCATTTGAAATGGTTTTTACATGTCCAAAGTCTAGTCCAGAATCTGTCAACTGTTTGTTGTTATGTTAACTTGCGGTTTGCACTATTTGTCCATGTTTTTTTTATGATTTTTGTGCTCCGATTTTGAGGTTCATTCCTTCATGAAATCTGCTCAAGATTTCTTTGGTTATAACATATTTTTTTTTTCATATTTTTTGGAATAGATTTGTTTGGTAAAATCCTCAAAAAAACGTCCTCATGTTGATCTATCCTGTTTGAGGCCCGATGTGTGTTTGCTCAAAATTGAGCTAGTAAACATGCTTTGGTTGGAGTTGAATCTTTCATGAGAGTCATTGGAAATTTCATAAGCTTTTTAACAAGGTATAGATTGAATCAAATGATCATCGTTAGCTAGGTCAATTGCTTGCATAAAGTCACGTTTGGGTTGCTGCAATCTATAATATTGGGTTTTTGCTCTGTTTTCCTATTTTCATATAGATTTTTGTGAATCAAACTAGACTTAGGCGTCTGCATAGAAAATAACCATGACTTTGCATTATACGTGTAGAATTTATCATATGATTTTAGCATATGGTTAAATCTTTGAAAATGACTCATGTTCTGTGCTACTCTTGCTGTGATTGAGGCTGATCACGAACCCATGAAAACATTTTCTTTTGAGCCCTTTAAGAGATAAATTAGCACACCGTGTCTTCTAGATATGTCTAGAGCATATCATAAGCCTCAGGATGATGTATAACATGCCTCATTTGAGGATCATTTAGTATGTAAAAACCATGCATCAAGTTGATATGTCGCAACTGAAATTGTCATGCATTTTGCCCCTAATGACAAGTCACATATCAATGTTAATGAATTTGTGTGACCTTTTGCACATGGATTTAGGGTTAAATGTCTTAATCAAACTTGTTCTTCACATTTAACCCTACGTCATGTTCAAATTTCATAATTTTCATGCATTGATTAGGTGGCTTAACAAGACAATTACCATGCATCTTTTTCTGATTCGCACATGATTGATTTGCATGCTTTAGCAATTGTTGCTTTTCGGCCATGAATTTCGCCTTACTTGAACCTAACGCGTCTTAGAAAGTCTTAGTGCACGTCTTAATTTTTCAGATGATGCTAATTCTGCATCATTTGCATGTCATTTGACCTAGAAATCTGTTTCTAGTTGAAATTCAGAATGCCTGCTTTGCTTTTGTTGAGTCAACCTTTTGTTACTTTTGTATGAATTTTTCGATAAAGATTCTAAGGTCGGATCCTCAATGAAGTTTGTTCATCTTTTTCATGTCTATATTGTGGTAAAATTTCAGATTTTTTTATATAATTTTTAGACATTGTTCACTAGGACAAATTGTTGTTGAATTGCCATGATGTCTTACTGTCCTGTTATGTTTCTGATGTGTTGTCATGTGCTCTTGAACTTTATATAAATTAGTGTGTAACCCATCTTAGGAAAATTCATTCATGAAAGTTGTTCCTCATAGTGTGCTTGATGTTCCGTGCTTTTCTTAGAGCCAATTATCCATGGGCTTTACCCCAATTGCTTTGATCTTATGTGTGATGTTTGATGATTTCTGTTGTGATTCTTTGTTATGATTTCATTCTAGAATTTCTTTTAGAATATCTTGCATGCTGAATTGAGATTACTTGTCTTCATGAAAGTTGTTTTGATGTGTATGTTTGTTTCTTTCCATTGTATGCACATAATTATAAGTTTCTTAGGTTAGGATTAGATTAGAACCCCGAAGATGAAGAAAGCGTGAAGATGGTGGAGGTCGATGTCCATTCCGACCCTTATTATATAATATTCATTTTCCCGACATATGTTTCGAGTTCCATTTGTTGTATAAAACCCGACGAGTTGCGGGTTTTCTCTTTTTCTCTCTTTTTTTTTTTAATTGTGTTCTCTTTTATATTTTTAGGATTGCATGATAGATTTATTGCTTTCCTTGATTGTTTACTTTCTGTCTTGCAATTTCAATTTCATTGTTTGTTTTCCTTTCTTGTTTTTCTAGAAATAGAATAGAATGAAAATGACCAACCATGCATGATTGCCTAGTTTAGGATTAATGATCCCAAAAATTTAAAAAGAAACATATGAATATGTTAGGAAAACACAACATACTGTTTAGGTACCAAAAGAGCATTAATAGTAATATTAGCATAACCTAAGTCCCCGAACCTAGATATTTCATTGTGTACGAATCGAGGGAACACTCCCAACCCTTGATTGGGTTTTCTAGCCGACCCCCAAAATAAGGCTAGTGGCGACTCTTGTCTATTTTTAGGTTGTCATAAACAACTAGATCGCATAAATAAACTTGTTGTGCGGGGTATGAGCTTGGGAGAGCTAGTGATCTTGTGAGGGAACTCTCGTGATCAAGTACCCCTAAACCTGACATTTCCCCCTTTTTCTCTTCTTGTGATGATGAGGGATTCGAGGGTGGCAAGATCAGATCGCGACACACCCCGTTGAGGGATAACCATTTTCAGGTCCATAAATGGCAGCCCCTCCAGCACCTCCTGAACATTTTGGCCAACCGAAGAAATTCATAGAGCAGGGTTACCATATTCCGATACAGGGACACCCTAAAGGTCTAGAATATGTATTGGTGAAATTCACAGTCTGGGTTGATGCGGTTTTACCCAAAAAGGTACCCCATCAATATAGGGCATGGTATCACCATTATCATGATGGACGAAGGGAGGGCCCGGTACGGGAATCTGATATACCTCTGTATGTGATGGAGGTTGCTTTTTGGAAAGGGTACAGTTGGATACGAAGGATCCCAAGCTTGATGAGGATCCAGACTCTCCGATGTACTCAGCAATGGGATCCAGCTGGAGTGTAGAAGAAGGAGAGATCGTGGAAGATGATGACCCGGAGTAGATAGAAAACCCCCACCCTTGTCTGCAGACTTTGTTTTCTAAACTGATGTTTGTGGGACCCGACTGTTGTTGTTTGTATTATGATATATACAACTTGGGTTGCTTGTATATATAAGTGTGATGTGTGGTTTTCAGGTTCAAAAATTTTATGGCCTACTTTTCTAGCACAATTTTTTATTGTCTGTGGATTTTATATTTGCTTCCGCATGCATATTATAAATGAATGGGTCGGCGACCTTCTTGGGACGTTGCTATTAATCAACCAAGGAGGGATGGACGCACACCCGGAGGGTCATGGCGTGACAACGGCGGTCGATAAGTTCTAAAGCGGCAGCACCAACTGGAGCCCGGGCCAGGCCGAAACGGGCCACACTAAGCTCACGATTGGGCTGGTCTTGCTGCTCCGATTCTGTGGGGATGAAAACAACGGCTAAACGGGCACGGTTTGAGTTGGATTCGGCAGCCACGGGTGGAGGTGCGGGTGCGGCATGAAGGTGGAGATGCTGTTGGCTTGCTGTGGCTGAAAGGCTCGCTGGAATGGAGCTGTTGCAGGCGATCACGGTTGCTGGACGTGCTGGCAGCTGGCTTGAAGATCGGTGGAGATGAGAAGCATGTTTCGGTGGAGTTTGGGGCATGAAAATGAAGTCGGCACGCGGCAAAGGCAGAGGGGCGTCGTTGAAGAAGCTGCTGGGTTCGTGGGACTGCTTCGGACGTGGCAGAGGAGAAGAAAATCATGGGGGAGTTGGGTCTTCGAAGGCATGAAGAAAAGTAAGAGCAGCCGAGTCGAGGGCAGCTGGATAAAAGAGAAAGAGAAAGGGAAGAAAGGGATAAGGGAGGGGGAAAGCTGTCGGCAGAGGTGGAGGAAGGATAAGAAAGAGGGTCAACGGTCAAAGAGAAAAAGCAATGGGCAGAAAGTGGTCGGATGGGGGGGGAGAACGAGAGAGAGAGAGAGAGAGAAAGAGGGGGAAACGTGCGAGCAAATGGGACCGAAGGAAGGGGGAAGAGGAAATAAAAAAGAAACATCCTATACTCAAAACTCTTGATCCCACAAGCTCTCATTCAAACCAATTTGGTCCCCAAAAATCTCCATGCTAAAATACTTGATCCCCATTTGCTTTCTTGCACCATAATTCCCCCACATAACAGGTCTGGGGTAGCAAAAATGGCAATTTCCCTCATTTCCAAATTCTATTTCCTTTTTCCCATAATCCGATTTCTTAACAGGTCTCTCCGATTGGCATCCAATTTTTGTCGAAGAAAAAACCCATGCAACTTCTTGTCCCCAAGTAGTTCAACAAGAGGCCAAAAATCCCTTCGATTTGGCCAATGAATTTCCGTTCGTTTTCTGAATCGTTCGAATCAATTTTCCGTAAAAATCCTAAATTCGCCGAAAATTCCTCGAAAGGTGAGTCAACGTTCCTAAAATGACTCGTGACATGACAGAACTTTCAATTTCTAAAATCGGGTTCAAATTTGTGGTTAATTTCAATCGGATGCGATTTTAGTGTGACCTAACCTACCGGGTAGCTTTTAGGAATTTTTGGTGCAATTGATCCATGGTCGATCTTCTTTGAGCCGTACATACCTCTTCGACACATTGGCGGCTCTCGGTTGTCGTGAAAATCTAAAGGTTTCAAATATAAACACAGGACGCCAAAATGACAGAAAAATCGGTTTAGTGTCGATCGACGAGAATTTTGCAAATTAGTGGAATCACCCATGTTTAGCCACACATCTCAGTCGAACCAATCTATCTCTGACCTCTAATCGATTTTTTTCTTTAGCGGTGCCATAATGACCCTTGCAAACTAACACGGTCGAGTAGTCGATCCCTAATCAAATTCTCAAGTCTATTGCGTTTATATTCCTTAACGGCTTCACTTGATAGGCTAGTTATCTCATAAGTGGCAATCTTAGAGAAAAGCACTATAGTCGCGTTGATGAGAAGCCCAACTTATCCAATCAAAATCAGAACCTGAAAATCAGGATGTCACACAATTTATTCTCTCATACAATGGCTTATAAGAAAAAGTGAGTGGGCATCTACCTTTTATTTTATCCATCCATGCGCAAGTCAAGTCCCCTCCATTGTATATTAGCAAAACATCTTGGCAAGTCTCCATGCCACAGTCTTCTTCTTGGTTGTCTTATGTTGTACATTCTGTAAGTCCCATTGCCAACGGCAAAGAATGGAAAAATTACCCAATTAACACTAGATTTATTGTACGTGTGATAATTTAGTCATTAATATTTCAACTTTGCTAATTGAGTAATAAACTTTGGTATGAAATTCCATTATAGTGCTTCTGGATAATTTGTGCCATCTTATGTCACAAACCATCACGTCATTGATTTCTTATGAAAATTGGCTGTATATTGGAATTGTTAAGATGATTATGATTAAATTGGAAAAATCAAAAAGTTTAGTACTGAAATGGCATTTGCACAATAGATTTAGAACTAATCGGACAATATTTTCGCAAAAAAAGCATTTTTTATTTAAGTATTTGGTTTTTCTTCCCATGATAATTGGATCTTTGGAATCCACTGAGCAATCAAGTAATCATAATTCGCATGAAGCATGATATTGCTCTCATCCTATTAGGATATTTCTATATGCACCCATTAACAATAATTAGTTTACATAGACTAGTATTCCATCACAATTACCCAACTCAATTGATGTGGTTATATATGTCGACAAATTACTGGTGTATTTAACTTTTCGCTGTAGTAATTGATCATCATGAACGGTAACTTCAATATTACACTTGTTGTACTGAATAATATTACAGTGTTTCATCGTCATGTACAAAAAAATGTCGTAACAAGTTGTAAAATTGGTTTATTGTGTTATATATGCTTGTATAGTCCTGATGAAGTGCAAAAATAGCATAAAGTAAAATATTACACAGTACACTCAGAATTGTTATTACCTACTTACTAGGGACTTAGTTAATGATATCTTGGTAAATGACTATATATCAACAAATGATTTAATTTCAATTTTGATGATGCGGGACTTTGCATATAGAAAGTTTGTGATACTAACTATTCTAACACCTTTAACTTTGGCATGATGCCTTCAGGATTTTTGGCCAAAAGAAGCCGCGTCGAAAGTGAGAGCTTTCAGGCAAACGAAGTGGAAACGGCCATCATCGTGCTCGAGGAGTGTAGGGATCAATATTCACTGCAATCTCCTTGATGGACAAAATAATTTGGAGCCCTTTTATGTCCACCTTTGCTTTTCGGGACAAATTATCTTCCAATAAATTCCGTTGGAGTACATGTCGGATTATTTGAAACTCCTGAATAATCTCTACTTATTAATAAATAACAATCTCAATAGGCTTGGTGACTTCTGTTCCCCAAATTTAACCTTGATATTTCTTTTCTTCCAATGATCAAGATATTCCGTGGAAAATTCAATCATTGGTAATCGTCCTTTGGGAAGATCGTCGGCATTGAAAGTACTTAACTAATGTACCATTGTATGTAATGTTGTGTTTGATATGGTGGAGTGGAAGCGAATTAGGGAATGGCATCGCATGACTATTCTGGTATTTTTGTTTGGTAAAAGGTGGAAATAAGATGGACTAGCGATTCTAGTGTTTGGTTAATATGAAATAATGCTGTGGGAATGGCATTGAATGATGATATTTTAATAATTTTTACATTGTATTCATATTAATAGTACTAGCAAATGGGCACACGTTTCGTGTGTGTCACGTCCCGAACCTCCGAGTCCGTACCCATCCCTACTCGGTCGATATAATAGCGATATCCCAGGACGTATCACCAACCCATTCATTTGAATATATGCATGTGGAAACAAATATAAATCCCCAAACAATAAAACAATGGGATAGGAAAGCAGGGCCAACTTTTTCACAACCTAAATAAACCTTTTATAAACAAACTTGTTTAATTACAAAAGTAGGTTGTTACAGAAATTATCAGCTCCATAAAAAGGAATGGTCCTATGATCCACTAGTAGGACACGATTGCTGATTCTCCAATCTCCACCTTCTCTCCGCGACTAGGGCTTTGGGTCCTTCACGACCATCATCTAAGGACCTGAAATGTCGTCTCACAATGGGGTAAGACGATGTCTCTGCGAGTTATACTCCCTAAGACCCGATTAGAAAGAAAATATGCCCTAAGGGCTGCCTAATCACAATCAGGCATCAGAGGGCTTACCTTGGCCTCAATTCCTTCTAGCAAGTCAGTTTAATCAATAAATACTGACAACCACATCATCCAATTAATTCAATCAATTCGGATCGACCTAGCGATCAATCGACTCAGTCGATTACATGTCATCGAAACCATCATGCGGTTATTTCGATTATTCATTCTCGACTCTCGATCATGACCTAACAGGCAAAATATGGATTTAGTGGTAATCCGGCCCTACTCGGCAATTCTAGACTTAGTGAAATCACGGCCCCACTTGGCAATTCTAGTGGAATCACGGCCCCACTCGGCAATTCTAGACTTGGTGGTAATCATAATCCCACCTAGCAATTTTCTAGACTTGGTGGTAATCACGGCCCACATAGCAATTTTTTAGACTTGGTAATAATCACGGCCCCACCTGGCAATTTTCTAGACAAATACCCGCAATATCCAATTTTTGGAATAAATCCCCATAATCACCAATTTCACTCAATTTTCACAAACTAGTGCTCAATTAAATACACGACAAAGCACCACCGCAATCGATGCACGAAATTTCGGTCACCGACCATCCCGGTTGAATTTTCGAAAAAATAAATAGTTAATTAAATAATTATGGAAAATATTAAATAAATGCCAATAAATTCAACTTAGGCCCGTAATGCCTAATTGGGAGCCGAGACAAACCCGGAAAATTTTTGAATCACACTAGATAAATACTAGAGCTTGTCAGGCCTTAATTGCACTAACTATCCACCTAACATGCATTGGTAACTAATTAAATTCAATAATCTAATCTAATCTAATCGAACCACCTAATCCATCTTAACCTAAACTAATCAACCCCTAAGCATCATTAACCTACTAAGCGAGGTTTAGTGAGTAAAACTCACTTGTTCGGCGATCCGATCACCTTCAATCGTCGGGGATGCAACATGGCTCACTTCTCTCCAAAGCGGGCCTAACTTTCGAGGTCCAGAAAGTCCTCAAAATGAGCCCAACACTGTGCTGGAAACCCATTGAACTTTGCTTATGTTCAGTGCTGAGAACGACGAAACTGAGGCTTGGCTGAAGTGGAAACCGGCAGAGGCGAGGCGATAGGGCTGCAGGAGCTCGAGCAAGCGGTTCTGGCAGCTGGTGGTGGCTCAGATGACGGAAGCCCCTTGCAACGGTGGAGGGAGCGACTTGAGGGACCGACTGGATGCAGGAACAAGGGAGGACGGCGGTCGGGGGCATGCGCACGGGCGGCGATGCACAAACGGCGAATGGTGGCGTCGGTATGTGGTCCCGGCAGCATGTTGGTTGGCTGCTCGGCTTCTCCTTTGAATTTTCTAGTCTTCGCATGGTACAATGGAGCAGATGGAAGGGGTGGTCGATGGTGGATTGAGGGAGAGAGAGAGAGAGAGAGATGGGGGACAAGGGGTCCACTTGGTCTTTTTTTCCACCTCTTGGTCCCCTTGACCTTATCCAACTTGTCCACCAAGCTTGGCTGTCTTCCATGGCCTAAAATCAGCCACCAAGGCTCCAATTACAACCCTTGAAATGGTCCAAAAAGCCTAGGTAAGAGGGAGCTTCGAATTTGCTTGATTTCTCCCTCATTCGGACTTAAATGCTTCTTGATTCAATCAAAGTTGGCCTCTCAAAAATCAACCAACTCCTCATTGATCCAATTTGTATTTTTCCTCACCAATTGATCCCACTTACTTTCCAATTTTGAGATAAAAAAACGATCCCCGATATTTCCTGACAAAAATTGCCCTAGGACTACTTTTTCCAAAATGTCTCGGTTTGCAGAAAAATCTTCTAAGACTGTATTGATGTTCCTAAAATGATTTGTGATATGACAGAATTTTCAATTTCTGAAATTGGACTCAAGTTCATGGTTAATTTCCATTTGGCGCGATTTTAGCATGACCTAGGCTACCGAGTAGCTTTCAGAAATTTTTAACGCAAATGACCCGTGGTCGATTTTCTTCTAGCCATAATGAACCCACTCGACACATTAGCGACTCTCGGTTGTCATAAAAATCTCGAGGATTCAAATACGGACACAGGGTACCAAAACAATAGGAAAATCAGTCTAGTGCCGGCCGACAATAATTTTCCAATTTAGTGGAGTCACCCACGTTTAGCCACACATCTCTATTGAATCAACCTATATCTGATCTCAAATCGATTTTTAATTATGCCGCAAAGGCCTTAAAAGATGAAAATGGTCGAATAGCCGATTTTTGGTCAAATTCTCAAGTTTATTGCATTAAAATTCCTTAATAGCTTCCCTATATAGTTTAGTTATCTTGAGAGTGATTGGCTCTGAGAACAGCCTTATAGTTGCATCAATGAAATGCCCGATTAATTCAATGGAAAACATGATTAAAAATCTGGGATGTCACATGATGTATGGCAAGGGAAAAAAAAAAACAGTCGAATCCCTTCAAAAATGGGCCAAAATGATTATTCTTTCTTGCAAAACGTAGATCGGGACCACTCTTGTTCACCATTTTTCCCCATTTTTTCCTCACTTTACTGGTAATGTTCAATTTCTTTACTACATAGAATCTAGTTTAGTACATGTCCAAATAAATTTCTAGTTTAGGCAACAAGGAAAAATATATGAACATTAAAAAACCACGGCATGAAATTATAAAATCAACGTTTTATTATTATCAGACAATTCATCTCATAATTTACCGTATAATTTTCATGGCAGATACCTCTAGTGGGGTAAAGAAAAGCTAATTTCACGGTGTATTATAATAATGATCCGTGTAAGAAAAGTTGTCCATTGACATATATTTTAGTACTTAAACTTTGATACATTTGCAGGCAAAGACCTAGCTGTAAGTCGTGGTCTCTTGGTCTGCTTGTGCTGTAGCCATGTCTCCGTCAATTACGAGCACCGCTTGGGGGCGTGAATTACAAGGAAGTCTTGGTCTTCTTGGCTATAAACGAAGACCTAGCTGCAAGTCTTGATCTTCTTGAGCTGTAGCCATGTCTCCGTCAATTACGAGCACCGCGTGGGTGTTACTTTCCATCCTCTCAATATTTTCAATTGAAGAAAAAAATGATTTGAATAATTATCGCCCGAGTACGGGTCAATAAGATGATGACGGTTGTATGGGGAGCTCACGATATTAATATAACCCTTGCATGCACATATCTTCCTCACACTTCTCTCTTCGAAAATCTCCACTGCTCGACGACAATGGGAAGATCAACTACAGCATTTTCGTTTGCGCTGCTTGCTTCTTTAGCTTCAGCACTAGTCATTGTGGTTCAAGCCCAACCAGGTCTCTCTCTCTCTCTTCCACGCTTTGTAAAATGTCATTGCCTAAAGCGATCCATGAGTTTTGACCCCTTAATGAAACAAAATGGTCTCTTCTTCATATTCATTCTCACTTGCTTCGGAGTCAAACTGATGGTACACTAGATACTATGTTATGGAGTTGTGTGAATAATCAAGATTCATTGAACTTGTTCCAATGGTCCAAATAGAAAAATCACAGATATATTTCATTGACATTTTCTTTTCTTTAAATTTATAAGGTTTTATCAGCATCGATTGTGGGGCACCCAATGAGTACACCGATGAGAACACTAATATAACATATAAAATGGATGATGGGTTCATAGCCTCTGGGAAAAACATGCCGATATCCGGCTTGACAAGTGAACTACAGAGTGCAAACAATGTAAGGTATTTTCCAGATGGAACGAAGAATTGTTACACTTTGAGACCAGACCAAGGCAAGAACAGAAAATACTTGATTAGGGCATCATTTTTTTACGGGAACTATGATGGGAAGAATCAGGCTCCTTTATTTGACCTATACATCGATGTTAATTATTGGGCCACGGTGCGTGCCTCTGCTATTGCCAGAGAGATCATTTATGTGCCCAAGGCAGATGACATACGAGTGTGTCTTGTGAAAACTGGCAACGGAGTGCCCTTTATTTCGGCATTGGAACTAAGAGCTTTGGACGATGACGTCTATCCATTGGAATCTGGGTTCTTGCTAGTCCGTGCGCGGATCAACCTGGGACAAACCTCGGTGGCAAATTTGATCAGGTAATTAATTCATTTTTGAAATACAAATGCATAGTAATCATTAGTAAAGAGAGATTCAGTTTTTCCTCATCGAATTTTGCCATTCTGCAAACTATTGAAGGCGCCAGTCAGCAAGGACGAAAAAGGCAATGAAAAAATCAGCAAATTGCAGCACATAAAACTGCCAAAATAAACAACAAAGATAGTTGAAGAAAACGATCCTAGGTGTCAAAGATTATAACAATAATCACTAAATGATGACACAAAAAAGAAAAAGAAAAGCCATTAGGTTCAAGCAAAAAATAAAATAAAATCATTTGGAATTTTGCACTTATGATCCCAATCAAACTTAGCAGTTCGCATCAAAAACACCTAAGTTACTCCATCATAACAACTTAACTCATCGATGAATCTCTTAAAAAATTAATACATTTACACATACATTAGTATGAAATAGTATTTATTTTTCGCTTTGCTAATAAAAATTCATTAAATTAATATGAATTACTAATATAATAATGTGAGAATTGCATAACATTACTTATTTATTTTAGGGCAATCATTGTAAGCGTATTATCTACAAAATTTGAGAGATATAATTTTTTTTTTGGGAAAATTCCAAATAAGGACCCGAAGTTGACTAATTTTCTCAAATAAGGACCAAAAATGGACTTTCTATCAGATAAAAACTTAAAGTTGACCCATTGTCTCAAAAAAGGACCCGAAGTAGTTGAATCAATTCCAAATAAGAACCTGAGCTTGCTAGTCAGCCAAATATTCGCCGGCTATCAAGCATGTGACATTTCCGACGACTGGAGTTTGGGCAATTTTGTCCAAAAAATATATAGGGAAAATTAAAAAATCCTAAAAAAAAAAAAAAAAAAAAAACCCTAGGTTTTTTACGGTCTCCCTGTTCCTTGTACCCATCTTCTGCAAAGTCAAAGACCGAAGTTCTCCCCATTCCTTATACCCATCCTCCGCAAAGTCAGACCCAAATTCTCCTCCGGTCGAGCAAAGTGAGGAGTGACGAGAATTGAGTCGTAACGATGACCGGGTAGCAATTTGGTTGAGGAGCAATGGGAGAGAAGAAAGAAGAAAACATAAACATCTAAATGAATAACCTAAACTTAATTAATTTAGAATTTTCCTTTTTTTTTTTTTCAAATCACAAATTTCTGACAAAATTACCCCTATTTTAATTGCTAGAAAATGTCTGTGGGTGAACTAAGGTTCTCAATAGAGATTAACTTGATCACTTTGAATCATTATTTGACACAAAATCCACTTCAAGTCCTCATTTGAAACAATAGGTCTACTTCGGGTCCTTATTTGACACAAAGTTCATTTTGGGTTCTTATTTGAGAAAAAATATTCACTTCAGGTCCTTATTTGGAATTTTCCCTTTTTTTTTCTTCTGTGTAGAATTTGCATAGCATGGGGTTTACTAGGTACTAATTCTGTATTTTTTAGCTTCTCTCAATTAGCGAAAATAAAATAAATATATTTTAAGATATCGCACTCCTTTTTTTCTCCTCCAAAATCTTGTAAAAATTCTTTAAATAGACAATTATGTAAATTAATAATTTTTTTTTATCTCCCAAATATTTCAAGTCTAAATTTAGATATTTTCTATCTTACAAATAGTCTCATACTTTCTATCCATAAATGTGTTCAATTCCTTTAAATCGTGTCGATAATTTCTTTCTATTAGCAAAATAATTGTAACATGTTATGATAAGATGATTTTTCAAAAATTTATATATGATATTTTTTGCATACACGTGACGTGTGCACATTTTTGCTAATAAATATATGATAACAGTGTCCTCCCTAAGTGTTGCCTTTAAGGTTGCCACTAGGGATTGATTATGCTTCTTGGAAGGAGTACTTTTGTTGCATTTTCCACCCAATTTGTTATCTATTTTTATATTCTTGTGTCTCTCTCCCTCTCTCTTCGTTATTTTTCTATTCTAATTGTACCTCTTTTGTATCAAAGAAGTTTTCTACCATAATATTGACACAATATTTTGTATTAAGTTACAAAAATTACGTGTACCAGACAAATGAAAGATTATAGGTCAAAATATCATGTCAACTATTTCATCATCTAAGATGCTCAAAATGATTAATGCTATGTTAACATTGGAATCTCATACTACAAATACATTAATGAAATTTTTCTTTATGCTAAATGCGTGTATGTGTGTGTATATATATTATAAGTCTGTACAAGAAGACACACAAAGAACTCGATGTCTACTCATGAAGTGCTTGTAGGACATTTGTCAATGGCTATTGATTATGCTTCGAAAATATGAATATTTATATTTAAAGTACTTTACTTTCTTTAAATATGTTAATTTTCAATTTCCAAAACATATTGGTGCGTTTCTACTAATTTTAGCGGTCTTAACTAGTGCCCAAGACCCTTGTTAATAATATATCGGTAAAACTTGTTGATAGTACTTGTAGGCTCGCCCTATTTTTATCCCTTTCTTGGCTCCTGATATCTCCTGTCACTTTGAAATAATTATATTATTTCTTGCAAGTCCCAATATTGATTTAAAATTATTTTTTTCCCTTTTTTCTGCTTCTTTTTTCAATTTCTCTAAAAGAAATACTTATCCACATCCCTTCCAAGTAATTTTTTCACCCTGTCCGCTTCTTCTACACCCATTAAATTTTAGCGTTTCCTCTATGTTTGTCTTCTTTTAAATTTATTCGCCCTTATTATAATCTAAGCAAGTACTTATCATATATTAGAGGGAAGAAACATTATTTTTATCTTCAAATTGTTTGCGTTATTTCCCTAGAGTACTCTCATGATTGAGAATTTTTCGACCTCGATTTTTTGTATAAATTTTCTAGAATTTACTCAAAAACTTAAATATTATGGTTGATGTATGCATTATACCAAATTAACTCAAAACTTATTATCTCACTTGTCCTTAAGTTAATTTTTTAATAATATTTTTCCTAGTACACGAAAAAAAAAGAAGAAATATATGAATAATTCACAAAATAATTAGTTTTTTTTTGTCAGAAACACAATGATTAGTTAACTATCTGCCAAATAAACTGCTTTTGCAGAAGAAGTAAACAAATTTTTGCTTCAAATGTGAAAGAAAAGGAAAAAGCCAAAAGAGAAAAGAGAAGAAGGAAGCATTAGTCTTAAATCAAGAGTGGACCTCATATTTAACCTTAATAATTGTTGTTTGTCAAGAGCATGGTAATTTTGTCTCTGAAATTGAAACAAACGAAAAAAGAAGAAAAAAAGGTAAGAAATATTTTTAAATCAAGAGTGAGATTCACAAGGGATAGTATAGTCATTTCAATGTAATTTAGGGAGTTAGAAGCAAACAAGGGGTGAAAATAGCACGAACCTATTTGTTTTACATAAAATATATTATTAATATTTATTGTTATTTCGAAGTTCAATAGATTCCAGCCATGGATGAGGTATGTCCCAGTCCAATTGAAACCATTTTTTACTTGAAGAAAAAAATGTTCCATCTGGACATCATATTACAATTTTCAAGTTATCACTCTACGGGTTACATGTCCATGGCAATTAATTTCTCTCTAACAAAAATATTCATCTACAAATCACATTGCAATTTTAAAGTTATGCCATTATTTTTTGGTCAAAAAGTTTTGCATTTAACCGCAAGTGAGATGTTTGATTTTTGGAAACCCAACAAACGCATCGGCTTTCCGCCAGTATATGTGTTGAATATAGTAGCTTTAAAATTTCTATTGCATATCCATATGAATTGGCATTCGTTAGTCACTCATTCAATTGCTTAACGGTTTACTCTTAAACTATTTGTCAAAATGCCTCACACAGGTACCCTTACGATGTTTATGATCGGCTGTGGACACCTTCACACTTCCCTAAGTGGTCCATACTGAACACCACAGTTGCGATTGATTTATCTAATTATAGTAATGCTTATAAGGTTCCCGGGGGCGTTCTTCAGACCGCTCAAGGGACAATGAGTTTGAGTTCTCCCTTGTATTTACAGTGGACAGTAGATTTTCCGCCGACCAATGATGCCATATCAGTGCCATGGGCACCGCCAAAGATATGGATTGTGTACTTACATTTCATGGAGATTGAGAGACTGAGTGTCCTGCAAAGGGAATTCACAGTTTCCCTGAATGATAATCAATTCACGGAGACGGTGAGCCTTGAATACTTAAAGCCAGTGGTTGTAGTTTCCCGTCCAGTTAATGGGCCACTCATTACCCTCTTGATTAATTCGACGAATAAGTCTGGAAATCCACCGATCCTCAATGCCATGGAGCTCTATAACGTTGTTGATCTTCCAAATGTACCCACAGCACAAGATGATGGTATGCTTTTATTCTTCTACATGTTTTTATTGTTTAGGTACATGGATATTCCATTGTCAATAACTAAGATTCGGGTGAGCCAACGCTAAATATACTAGTCTCCACCGTGGGTCTTAAGTTATTCGTGAACTCTCTGATCGATAGTTGCTTTGTTGGGATCAACAGATGTGACTAAGTATTACTCTGCCATCTGTTTAATTTCTTGCTTTGGCTGCTTTTTGCTTGGTAATTATTGTTGAAGAGTCTCTTCAAATTGAAGCCTGGAGTGTTACAAGTCTTTTGGAAAACTGAGTCTGCATGATGCATATGGATCACAACAACCTTTTGCATCTCTATTCTTCTCGTTAAATAATTGATCTTTTTTGTGATTAAATTGCAGTGAAAGCTATCAACGACATCAAAGCAAGGTATCACATTAAGAGAGGAAGCTGGCAAGGTGATCCATGCGTACCAAGCAATTACACATGGGATGGTCTAAACTGTAGCTATGGAAATCCTCCAAGGATTATATCCCTGTGAGTCCCCTGGCAAATTAATAGAGGGAGTCTTTGACAGCTTAAACTTCGCATGCTATTGAAGAAAGCTCATAAACTGATCCTTAAGTTGACACCCACCCCAAAAAAGTCACCATCGAGTATTTCTTTTGGGAGCTTGCTCCATATGAATGGGGTTGGTCATGACAAGTTATATACTCATCGCTTAGCAATAAATGCCGCCTTCTCCAATGTACTGTTATGTTCTTTTTTCAACTTCATCGACCAATAGCCTAGTTTTTCAAATTTGTCATAACCATTCAAAATTGCATTGTGTGTGAGCAAGTATTAAGTCCTCTGCATATAGTTATTAGGTACTCTAGGTCCAAAGATAACCATAAATTACAAAAGAGGGAGATAGTGAGACCCATTCAAGGAATGAGATTGACCATTCTGAATGGTCTTCTAGTACTTGGGACATTTACACTGGGAGGATCTAAAATATTTTCATTCCGAAGAATTGAATGCACAAACTTTTTTTATTGTACCAAAAAATGCTCCCTTTATGAAGATGGCAATGATAGGATCCTCTCTTTTGATCTATCATGGCAGGAAATTGAGCTCTAGCAATTTGATGGGCGACATAGTCTCATCACTTTCGCATCTATCAACAATGGAATACTTGTAAGTTGTGTCACTCATGATTAAGCATCCCCTGGGAGTCAACTCTTGATTGAATAATTTAGGTTGTACTTTAGGAGACATAGGCTGCAGATATACTGCCCTAATGCGTGGAAACATTTTGCTTTTGGCTATTCGCAGAGATTTGTCCAACAATCAGCTTACAGGAGTGATACCAGAAACTCTAGCTGAATTACCACATCTCAGCTTTCTGTAAGTTAATGTCTCTAGCTGAACTAGCAAAGTATTTAAAGTGGACAAATCTCTTATCATGGCTATATTTGCAGAAATTTAAGTGGAAACAACCTGATTGGATCAGTTCCTGAAGCTCTCAAGAAAAGGGTTGTGGACAATACTTTAAACATGAGGTCTTTCTCTCTCTCTTTCTCTCTCTTGTTGATACGACTTTTATAGGGAGGAAAGACTACCAACATGTTCTGTTTATTGTGATTAAAAGCAAATAAGAAGGCCAACTTTTGATCTCCATTTGGCAAATCAATCTGGATGCTTATTGATAGGAATAACAGTTCAACTCCTTCATTCTTTGTGGCAGTTTGATAGGAAACGTGCATCTTTGCCTGGCTGATCCTTGCCCACATAAGAAGAAACAAAAGACAATACTTGTTACAGTTGTTACAACAGTTTTAGGCTTTCTGGGGGCTCTATTTGGTGCTTTGGCAATTATTTGGTTAATCAAATGGAAACGGACCTGTTCTAAAACTGGCAAGGCATTTGAACAAATACCAGGTACTTTTTCTTACTTGTCCTGTCCACACAATTTACATTACATTTGACACAATATTGGCTATGCTTTTCCTTTAGTACATTTCTATCTGCAACAGTGTCTTTTCTAGGATCTGAGAATGTACGACTCAGCAACTTGCTATCCTCTTCTCACGTACCCTAAGAGTCTCAATTTACATTTTCATCGATGTTGTAATTGTAACATCCCGAGTCTCCACTGTACACATATTGTGCGCTTTGGACACTAAGTCCTCACAATTTTGTTCTTCTCAAGGCAGTCCATAGCGTATGTACAATTAGAGGGGACCCAAGCCTTATAAGCTAGCCTAGGACTCCCTCCCTAGGCGATGTGGGACAAGAGAGGGACCCCTTCCTTGTGCATGTCCGGCGACCGAGGCGCGGACGCACCGCCATCCCTCCTCCCCGCGCACCGTCGCTCGGGCCGTCACACTCTCCACCCCTTAGCGAAACAGCGTCCTCATTGTGGCCCCACACACGGTCGGGAGTTGGCTCTGATACCATTTGTAACATCCCGGGTCTCTACTGTACACATATTGTCCACTTTTGACACTGGCTGTGCCAAGAGGAACAAAACCGTGAGGACTTAGTGTCCAAAGCAGACAATATGTGTACAGTGGAGATCCGAGATGTTAAAGTAATTAGGAATAAAAGAAAGTTGGCTTTAATCAAATTTTCCCAATGCTAGTAATATGAGTTACGTAATGATCACAAGAATATTGAGATAAGAGAGAGACAGGATCACCACAACATTGTGGCATCAACATCACAATGAGAATGTGCAGTATTGAGCTTAACTTATCCACAATAAATTTTCTGATTTTTCTCTTCAAAATTAAATGTGCTATGAATCAGAAGGACTTATAACAAGTTGAGAGTACAAGTTTGTCCATAGTATTCTAATGGTCCCTTAAAGAAAGTTTGATTGTGCAATCTCGAACTTGTCTATTTGTATTAAGCAAAGCAAGAGAATCCATATGTTAGCATATTAAAGGGAATGACAGAGAATCCCTACATAGATCTCTTGATTTTTGTCCTCTTTTCCATTAATGTAGATCTTAAAATGGGATCAGAAAAACCTCCCATACATTTTTTAATTGCTGATGACACAATTGGAGTAATTTGCCTGGGAAGTCCACTAATTAAAGTGGCAGTTGCAATACTCATGGGAACCTTTTGCTACAGAATCTAGTGAGAGGACACTGAGACTAAAGAACCGACCTTTTGAGTATGGAGAGATCTCAAAAATCACTGGTAACTTTGGACAAGTGATTGGTAAAGGTGGATTTGGAAAGGTATATCTTGGTACACTAGATAACGGCACCATAGTTGCTGTGAAGATGCTCTCTGAATCATCCGAGCAAGGGTACAAGGAATTTCAGGCTGAGGTCAGATAAAATGATGCAAATACTATTCCCTTAAAAATCAACTTATGCTGATAGTTAGGTAGATATTTGTCTAGAAACTTCCTCTTATACCATTGTCAGTATATGTTATAATAATGCACACTTGTGATACCACAGGCACAGCTATTAGCGATTCTACACCACAAAAATTTGGTTTCCCTATTTGGATATTGTGATGATTTCAAGCACAAGGCATTAGTATATGAATACATGGCTAATGGAAATTTAAGGCAACATTTATCAGGTTCGTACTCTTGTTCTATTGTATTGGTTCTTCTGTAAAATAATCCTATAAGACTCTATCTTGCTTATATGAAACGTTAAGATGCATCCAACAGAGGACCATTCGAAGGTCTTGACGTGGAGTAAGAGACTACAAATAGCCGTGGATGCAGCACAAGGTGCATGATAAGATATTCATAGTTGGTAGATCTTTTGTTGTCATTGCTTTGGCATTGTTGACATTGTTTTTGCAAGGATTCAGGTTTGGATTATTTGCATAATGGTTGTAAGCCACCCATCATCCATAGAGACTTGAAGACTTCAAACATCTTGTTAACTGAAGACTTCCAAGCCAAATTAGCTAATTTTGGCCTATCAAGAGCTTTCGCATCTGAAAATGACTCTCATGTGTCAACTCACCCGGGCGGCACCTTTGGCTACCTCGCCCCCGAGTAATAGCTAAAACTCAACATTATTGATCTAGTTAGTTCAGGATGTTTAATTGCGTAGCAATATTAGCATTGCCTAGGATTTTATCTTTGACTTAAGATTCGTATTATTTTCCCCCTCCTAGGTTTCAATCTTTTGGAAACTGTGACAAGAAGAGTGACGTTTACAGTTTCGGAATTGTACTCTTTGAGTTAATCACGGGCCAACCTGCAGTAGCGAGAAGTCGGGATGGCAGCAACTTCATTCACATACTTGAATGGCTAATTCCCATCATTGAAAGTGGTGATATCCAGAGGATTATGGATCCTAGGTTACATAGAGAATTGAACATTAACTCGGCTTGGAAAGTGGTGGAGATTGCTATGTCTTGTACACAACCAAGGGCGATTCAAAGGCCAGACATAAATCATATATTGGCAGAGTTGAAGGAGTCTTTTGTGAGCAAATCAAAGTGTTCTTTTGAAGTGGCCCCTTCGGAGATCCATTGTGACAGTGTCCCTATGGCAAGGTAGCAAAAACTTTTCAAATACAGAAAGGTTATCTTCTTTTTATGTAAAAGATAAACTTTTATTTGCAAATTTGCACATTTTTTTCTTTTATCGTGTTATCCATTTTCCCTTTTCTTTTTGTCATTGAATCTTCCAAACTTACTTTCTAAAAATGATATGGTTTCGTCCTATGTCACTCCTTTCTCCATTCATAATGTTCGTTCACTGCATTCCTAATCCCGCGAGTCGGAGGTTGCGTTATCCATGGAGCGGGTGATTGGCATTAGCAGGCCCTCAAGGCATGTTGTTGGAGTTCAACTGAGAAGCTAGTTGGAGTCGACACCTTAGGTAAACAACGACAATTTTGCAATATTAAGGGCAGGATTGAGAAAATATATAATGAGGGACTAATTATATTCTTTCTTTCTGGGTTATGCTCAATATATAGATGTATGATGGTATCATTGGTGGTCCTAATGTAGTACTTCTCGCAAGCAAGCTGGGATACAAACACATGCATCTTTAACAAAATATGGACAAGATTCGATCTTGACTTATGATAATGAATGCATTGGTAATGAGTTTATGTCCAGATAAAAGGAAATCCTGATCTCATCTAATGGTCAGCATGTGGGATAAGCCTGCCGTCTAGGAACTCTAATGCAATAACCAGTACCATTGACAAGACGAGAGCTACGCAGGTGGAGAATATGCGTACCACCACTATAACATTGCCTAATTCATCGAAAAACAATCCACTAGCATGCCGTCGAATAGCCCCATTTGCAGCCATTAAAGTCGAGATTCAGAAAATATGAGCTTATACTAAAGAGCAAACCTAAAAGAAGAACCTTTTTCTGATCCTAGACGAACAAGGAATTTGAGCATACTGTGACAAAAGTATGCGATGTCCCTTCTGGGTACAGCGGACTTTGATCAAGCACCACATGCACTAATAGACCCACATAGTCAAAACACGTGACATAGAAAATGTGTCCAGAACTCAAGTCCCTTGTCATTAAATCTCTAGTGACTTTGTTGGTCTACAATGAGAATTGACAAAAGCACTTATGATCTATGTTTGTTTAAAAGACAAAGGAGAGTCAAGTCATTATTGACACATAAATGTTGGCAACCTGTCTAATCATTTATTGCATAGGAAAACCCCTAACCAAAAATATTATTAATTTATATTTGCATATTAAGAACATTTTTAATTAAGCCCATATAATTGCATTAAACCGAAGCTAAATAGACTGATGTAGGGAAGTTTGAGTTAAATTAGATTTTTGGACCATCCCCCCCTCTCAAGTGGTCGAGATGGAGATGTGCTTTGCACATATGATACTTCAAATTAGGGAATACTGAGGCAAATTTTGAGAACCAATATCATGAAAATCTTTTGGTCACATGGCTATTTGAAAAGAACAAATATATAGCAAAGTTGATTCTCACTGTTGAGGAAAAGAAGGAAAATTTAATAACGAAGGAATTGAGTAGATTTGGCCAGCATTTAAAGAGGAAAGAAAAATAAGATATTTGGGTATCTTTGAAGTAGACAATTAACCACTTACATGATTGGGGGAGCAGTTTCAAGTGTTGTCTACTTTCCAGAACCTACCCTTTAGAATCGGTTTCTTAATTTTTAAAACCTAGAATTTACCCTACCATAGGTCCTAGGGTGTTTCACCTTTATTATAAATTAAACAATTGTAGTAAATTATCGCATGTAATAACCACTATTTATTACAATCCATTGACCATAACTAATATCTAGACACATGAAGAATATAGAATATTAATAAAGTAAAAGTTAGATATCATTGAAAATGAAAGATTAGTCTAGTGGCTTCATATTACATACTCATCATCGAATGCCATGGAATACCACAGAATCGTGCAAAGACATGGAACAAGGTAAACACAAAGACTTGTTTTAGGTCCAGGTTCCACCTAGAACCTCGAATCTACTAGTCAGGACAGAATCCGTAATTCTTGAAACTTGGAATCTACTTTGCATATCCTACCGGTTCTATTCTAGAATCATGTTCACCCATACTTACATGGATGTAAGAGTGCTACACAATTCAAGGAGAAGTTTTTATGTATTATCACGACTGGGGGAATAAGAGGGAGAAAATATTCATTATGAGTGGATTAGTAATTCCTTGAATTTCAAAAAAGAGAGAAAAGGAATACAAATAAAAAAGTCAAGAGAATTGATGGCAAGGTGGATTATTTTATGATTCTCAAGGTTTCTTATATTGACATTGACCATGCAAAATGGAAAAAAGGATGAGTGTCAAACACTGTATGTCATGCCCCAAACTCCGGGTATGCGCACATCCCTCGGCGGTCGATTAAAATGCGACATCCTAAGATGCATCACCGACCCACTCATTTTATCTTTCAATCAAGCACATGCGGAAGCAAATTAAATAAACACCCAAACAACCATCAGAAACAGGGATAGTAAAAATAGGACGGCAAATTTTCACAAAACACACTTTATAAACACACCAAGTTAATCCTAGTAGTTTATATACATAAGTTGGTCTAAAAAAGAACTCCTAGGCAACCTACGCCCCGGATCCCTCCGACTCTAGCTTCAAATTCTCCACGACACCATCCAGTATATCGGTGTCCATGGGGTGACCTACCTCCCCATCCTCTGTCTCGACAGGCGGTTCGTCAAAACCCTGCAAGGAACACTCTCGAGCCCCATTATGCTTGTTAATGAACCACGCCTTGAAGCGATGAGGCACCAAATGAAGGAGGCCCTCTTTGACATCCTGATTTTCAAGTTTTGATTTCGATTGGATAAGTTGGGCCTTTCATCGACGCGCCTATAGTGCTTTTCTCTAAGGTGGCCACTCGTGAGATAACAAGACTATCTGGGGAAGTCATTAAGACATTTTAATGCAATAGACTTGAGGATTCGACCAGGAATCGGCTACTCGACCGTGCTCATCTACAGTTATCATTTCGACACAGTAAGATCGATTAGAAATCAGGGACAGGTCGGTTTGATTGAGATATGTGGTTAAAATGTGAGTGATCTCACTAAATTGCAAAATTCTCATTGATCGGCACTAGATTGATTTTTCTATCATTTTGGTATCTTATGTCCGTATTTCAAACCTCGAGATTGTCACAACCACTGAGAGTCACCAATGTGTCAAAGGGGTTCATTGTGGTTCGAAGAAAATCGACCACGGGTCATTTGCACTAAAAATTTCTAAAAGCTACTCGATAACCTAGGTCACACTAAAATCGCGCCAAATTGAAATTAATCGCGAATTTGAATATGATTTCAGAAATTTAAAGTTCTGTCATGTCACAACTCATTTTAGGAACGTCAACTCACTCTCCTAAGATTTTTCTGCAAACCTCGACTTTTTAGGAAAAAGTCGAGGTAGGGTCGTTTTTGTCTAAAAAAGTCCGAGGACCGTTTTCAATCGTGAAATTGGGATGCAAGTGGGATCCATTGATGAAGAAAAATATCAATTTGACAGTTGACTCAATAATGGAATTTTTTAGGGCCAATTGGTGTTGATTCAAGTAAGGTTGAAGTCCAAATTGAGGGAAATTCATTCAAAATTCGGTATGCCCCCCATGGTCACAACTTGTGGACCATTTCAAAAGGCTTCTAGAAGTGTTTGAGGGTTGGACATTGATGGTGGAAGACAACTTGCAAGATGGACTAGTCAAGGGAACAAAGAAGATGAGGATCAGGCAAGTGGTGGTCCCCCCTTAGCCAAATAGTCCCCCTCTTCTCTTTCCTCTCTCTTTCTCCCCATCAATCGACGCTCTCAGCCCCTTCCTCTGTTGTTCAAAGACTCCTGCAAGCTAGAACTGCAACTCAGCCGTCCTCCTCTCCTGTCGACACTGCACGCCACCGCCAGACAGCCCTCGCGCCTATCGCGCCTCACACCTGGTCCCCGTGTCCCAAGCCTTGTCCATCACTGTTTTTGGTCGTCCAGTGTCCCTTAGCCCACGTGAAGCTCAGCCGGAGCCCGTTCAGTCGCCTTCGACTGTCGTGGAGCTCCACCTCAACCCACTTGATCCGTTGCAGCCTTCTCTCTTTGTTTTTAGCAAACCAAGCCACTGATTTAGCCTTTGCAGTTCCAAAATAGAAGCCGAAGAACTAGCAAGCCGTGAGGCTTCGTGGAGCATTTCCGAGCCTTTTCAGACCTTGCTTGGTGTTGTCGTGGGCTAGTTTATCGCTCACCTTCGCGTCCTCGTCGCGGTGAACTCATTGGCGTGCAAATCCGGTGAGTTTGCTCACTAAACCCTACTTGGTAGGTTAATTATGCTTAATGGTTGTTTAAATTAGCTTAATTATGAATTAGTGATAAGCTACAATGGTTATATTAGCCTTAGAATGAATTAGTATTAATCTAATTAGTAAGATTAGCACCATTGATGATTTATTAGTCGAATCCAGTAGAATTCCTACAGTTCTAGTTTCTGGACCCTTGTCGTTTGCCTTTTTTGTAGATCGGAATAGGTTACGAATTTGATGTTGATGTATTCCTGAGAAATATTTTAGACATCCTCAGCTACAACATATATTTTTCTCAAGATTTTTAGATATCTAAAAGAAGGAGATATCAGCTTTATCATTTTCAAACAAAACCTCAGTTTTCGCTGGAACTAGTGACCTTTAAGAATTCTAGGGGTTTTTATCAACTCTTAGGATTCGAATTTCAAAATGGTTTCTTGACAAAAGTTGTTTTTTGTATATTCTAGTTTAACATAGTCAAATTTCAAATCAAATGGACATGTTTTAGACCTTGAACCAAACTGATTTTGGAAAATAGACTTTTTGGAAATAGACACAGTTTTTGTACTGGATTAATTGATTTACTTGACCAAATCTAGAAGGATCTGGGCTAAGGTGTCTCATGAAAAATATTTTTTTATGTGTCTTGTACAACATATTCAAATTTGGGAATTTTTCGAACTCGTTTAATTTGGTTTTAGGATTTAAACTTGGAGACATGCGAGTGGGCCTATTCTGCCGGTTAGGGCCGGTTATGAGTTTGTAATGGTTCTTGAGGCTTTGTTTGCTGGAAATTGCATAATTGATGATATATGGTTAATTTGTGAGATGCCTAGAGATTATGCTTAATGATCATGTGATAGTTAAGAGAACCCATCCCCGGCGTGCGTTGGTGGACGTTAATAGTTAAGAGAACCCATCCCCAGTATGTGTTGGTGGATGTTAGTAGTTATTAGTCGTTATTTTGACATGTGTCAGTAGTTATTAGTCATTTCCCAACGTGTGTCGGTAATTATTATTCTTCCCCGGTGTGTGTCGGTACTTATTAATCGTTCCCGACGTGTGTCGGTAGTTATTAGTCGTTCCCGACGTGTGTTGGTAGTTATTAGTCATTCCTGGCGTGTGTCGGTAGTTATTAGTCGTTCCCGACGTGTGTCGGTAGTTATTAGTCATTCCTGGCGTGCGTGGGTAGTTATTAGTCATTCTCGGCGTGTGTCGGTAGTTATTAGTCGTTCCCCGGTATGTGTGTGTAGTTATTAGTCATTTCCGGCGTGTGTCGATAGTTATTAATCGTTCCCGGGGTGTGTCGGTAGTTATTAGTCATTCCCCGGCATGTGTCAGTAATTATTATTTTTCCTCGGCATGTGTTGGTAATTATTATTTTTCCCGAGCGTGTGTCGGATAAAACTGCTTGTGTAGGTAATAGTAGTTAATTAATTGGAATGCGTGTTAAGTTGAATCGATGGATCGACGTGTGTCAATAATTCTTGTTTTGATGTGTATCAGTAATTCTTGCTCGTGTGAGTAGTGATTTAATTATAATTTTTGCTTTGATGTGTATCGGTAGTTCTTACTCATGTAAGCGGTGATTAAATTGTGATTCTTGCTTGTGTGAGCAACGATTGGTTTGGACGTTCCAAATTGATGAGTGAATTTGTTATATACACAAGATTGTGTTATGAACAGTGCTAATCTATAGGAAGGAACTGAGGCCAAGGTAAGCCTTTGTGATTGTATGATTGTGTGATTAAGACGTCTTAGGTGTATTACCCTCCTAATCGGGGTTTAGTGTGGCATCCCAAAAATTCAAGACAACCCCAGATGTATTAAAGCTTATGATTAGGTAATGAAATTACCTTTGGTTTATGCTTTAGCCATTGGTTTTCTTTTAGGATCGAGTGTTATATATTTTGTGTTCATGAGTTATTAAAATTAGTATTATAGGATAAATTAATAAGAAGAATTTATTCTTGGCTATGCACCTCATAGATTTAATCCCTATAGATTAAATGTTACAAGATTATGGCCATATGAAATTTAAAAGTTGAAATCTATAAAAGAGAGAATTAAAGATGAATAATTAAAAATGAAATTGGGGTTTATTAGGGTTAAACTTTAGGCCCAAGGGTATTGGACCTAAAGTGGGCCAAATTGGCTTGGCCCATGTAGCCCATGAAGAGGGCTGCCGTCGACCAAGGAGAGAGGGAGAGTGGCCGGCCCACTTCCAAGCCCATTATGCATGGGTCTTGCCAAGTGGCAAAAAGGAAAGTCACACCATTGGCCACTTTGGGTGGCTCTTAATCATTGCAAATGATTGTGATTAGGGGGAAATAAAAGGGAGAGTGACCGGTTATAGGGGGCTGTCGCCCAAGCCAAATGAGAGAGAGAGGGTTGCGAGAGAGTGAGGAACCGAGAGAGAGGAGGAAGAAGCTGCTCACCCGTCCGCTCGTCCGTCGACCGTCCGTCGCCATGCGTCCATCGCCGTCCGTGTGCCGTTGTTTACTTGGTACAAAGGCAAGTTGGGATCCATATTCTGCTCTTGCATGTTGTGTTTTGCATATGGGTTTGAGTGTGATGAGTCTCGGACGTTTAGGGAGTGAGAAACCGAAGCTTGAGTGTGTTGTTTTTGAAAACAGCATCCTGTTTTCGTGTATACCGCCTGACCCAGAATGTTGTAGAGGCTTGTATGCGGGTTTTGAGTTGGATTTTGGCTTTGACTTCTTCACTAAAGTTGTAGACAACATCTCAAAGTATAACACAGTAAAATGTGAGACAAAATGGCTGAGTTTTAAGGGGTAAAACCCTTCCTCTACGAAAAAGCTAGATCTGGAACTGTTTTGTCGACCTCTTGGTGGTTTTGTGTGTTGCATGTCACTATGTACTAAGAATTTCACTTCTACTTCTTCATAAAAGTTGTAGAGAACATCCTGATGATTAACATACTCAAATTTTAGGTAAAATTAACAAGTTTATCCCAGTGAAACGATTTTCATTTGAAGACGGTAGATCTGGAAGTATGGTACTAGACTCCAGCGACTTCGTGAACTATAAGGTGACTGTCCGTTGAGAATCTTACCTAGATTCCTTAATAAAATTTGTAGTGGACCTCTTGAGACAAAACATATCAAAATTTCAGAGGAAATGATGGAGAATAAGTAGGTGAAACCTTGATTTTTCGGAGACAGCTAAACTGGACTGTTCGGTACTAGGAACAGGAGCTTCGATCGTCTACGGTTAATTATCTAGGACGAATCTGGCCTTGATGTCCGCATGAAAAATATACCTTAGGGTCTTGACTATCACCTGGTAAAATTTCATAATTTTTGAAGATGCTTCGGGTATTTTAATCAAAATATTTCAAGAACTGTGCAATCTGATTTTATCCGAATTTTGCATGCTGTATTGTGTGAGCTATATCTTCTTGCGTGAACCTCTTTTGGGAATGTGTTCTTCATGGAGTTGCTACCTTTTATGTCTTGTCTATCACATGTTCCGATTTTATGATTTTTGAAGATCATATGGATATTCAATTTATATGTTTTCCGAAATTGTGCAAGCTGGAATTTGGTAAATTTCAAAAAGTCATGATGTATGGATTATTCTATGTTGTATGGACCCCATGGATTGTATTGTCACAAGTGATTGGACCTTGCTGCATATGTGATGATGATTGGAAATGCATATAAGAATCAAATGCTGAAAATAATCTTGTTGCCATCATATTATATGCCATGTTGAAATTGAGCTATAATTGTAAATGTGAACTATGATAAATGAGAATGCCGTCGGAGGTGTGAGTCGACGATGCCCCAGCAGTGTCGGGATGCCTGGCCAGGGAGTGTAAATGCTGGATGCCCGGTGGCCTTAAATGGCTGAATGCCGGAGGGTCCTCGGGAGTTTCGAGATGCCCGGAGCGTGGGGAGTCGCAAGCTCGGAGGTTTGTGCCGGGGGATGCCTCGTGATGCCAGTTGGGGTACGAGATGCCCGGCAAGTATTGTGCCGGATGCCCGGAGGTTTGTGCCAGAGGTTCCTCGCGATGCTAGGTGGGGTGCGAGCGATAAATGTGGGATGCAAACATTGGTCCCGGGAAAGAGAAATGTGGCAGCCCAAAATGAAAGAATGAAATTGGAAAATTGAAATTGAATTATGCATGATATGGTAACATGTATGCATGAGTGCATGGATGTATGTGCACATATGGCATGATAGTACATGTGACATGATGATGATGAGTGCATGGATGTATGTGCACCTATGGCATGATGGTATATGTGATGTGATAATGGTAAGTGCATGGATGTATGTGCACCTATGGCATGATGGTATATATGACATGATGATGATAAGTGCATGGATGTATGTGCACCTATGGCATGATGGTACATGTATGATATGATGATGGCGATGATTACATGAGGATGTATGTACTTGTGGTATGATGACATATGCATGGCTTCGAGGTAAGTTATGCTTGGATGCATGAACGACATGTATTATGCTAGGATTGTTATGATTGTATTGTGTGATGCATTGAGTGGTTTATTGGGTCCTTTACCTGCTGAGTGGCTGTACTCACCCCTTCAGGGACCAACATTTCAGATTAGAAAGATGCCGCTCCCTGCTGTCACGCGGGGCATCTTTTACGGCCTTCCTTCGGATGTGGAGGTCGAGTGTGTGGAGATCGACTGTCCCACCATCCCTGGTTTGACGTTTATTCGAGTTCGTGCATTAGTGATGTATGACGTGGGCCTGGCTGAGGGCCTTGTCATTCAAGAGTTCATATCTGTTCACGTTCGTCGAGACGGAGTGATGCGAGGGATGTTGCCACCACCACTGCCTGACGCACCGGGATGGGTGTGACGGCCCATGCGTGAAGAGTAAGAGCTGCAACTTTTTGGACAATAGCCGACACTAGTTGATGGAGGATTTTACATGATTGTCATAGAGGGTCGAGTTGTTTCTTTTTGGTGTTATGGCCGAGAGTAATGAAAAGTCTTGGCCTTTCTTTTGTTGTATCGACCCGAGAAAGTCCATCATGAAAATATGTAAATAAAGTGTCTTGGCTTTATCTTTTCATATGGTGTTTAGTGGAGTGCAATTGTATCATGGTTGTTGGTGGGAGAATTAGTAAGACTTGATTATGCTTCCGCAAATAAGATGCGCTGCGACCGTTTAAAAAAAAAATGCCTAGGAACTAAGGTTCTTCTTTGGTATCTGTGGTGACCTCAGGCGCTTCAAGGTGCCACATCCACCCTTTTTGGTATCAGAGCAATGGTTATAGGTGGAGTGATAAGGAGCCTCGTTTGGAAATTGAGGAACATGATGACAATGCACACCATAGGATATAAAACGAAATAATTGATTAACTCTGAATAACGGGTGATGAGTATTCACTCGTAGATCCCTAGTAGTTTATTTTGAGTTGTCTTTAGGTATCAGTAACATGTATATGTTACTTATGTAGTGGTAGTAGTTGCTTTGAATAGAGACAGTGAGTCTCATATTACTCTTGAGGCAATGCTTGGAAATTGCAGGAAAGTCATGGTGCGAGCTGGAAGTGCTCATCCATCGAGGGTTGAAGCCTTTGCTGCAAGGGCTGGACCTCGAATGGAAGACATCCTACAGGCATTGGCCAATATTGGAAATCTGATGGAAAGACAGGCGCAGCAACAACCTGGAGCAGAACGCCGTACTCAAGGACTGGTGGAGCAGTTTTTGAAGCTGAAGCCACCTGAGTTCAGTGGAATGGGAAGTCCTGAGGAGGCAGAACATTAGATTGATGGAATGGAACAAATTTTCAGGTTGTTGGACTACAATGATGCTGAGAAAATAACTTTGGCAAAGTACTAGTTGGAGGGAAATGCAAAGTTTTGGTGGAGAGCTTCGAGGGACACAATCTTCTCACCAGGTACTAAGGTTAACTGGGAAGAGTTTGTGAGGGCTTTCAACGGAAAGCATTTTTCTGACTGTGCTAAGGATAGGAAAATTACAGAATTTGTTCAATTGGAACAAAAGGAGTTGACAGTAGACCAGTATGAGGCAAGATTTTCTGAACTGTCTAGATATGCTCCTAGGCTAATTGAGGATCAAGAAGAGAAAGCTAAGAGGTTTCTGAAAGGGTTGAGGACTGATATCAGGAAACAACTAGTGCCTTTGAACATAAGAAATTATAATGAGATCTATGAAAGAGCACAGTTGGTAGAGCAGGAGTTGGTAAGGGAACATTCGGAGAATAAGAGACCATTGTCTTTTGGTGATGTGAGACGGGGTAAGAGACCCTATACAGGTCAAGGTCAGACCTGGGAGTCTAAGAAGAAGGGCAATTTCGGGAATTTTGGAAAGGGCAGGGGTAGTCTGAATTTGAAAAGGACACCTTATCAAAATGAGGAGTGTCGAAGGTGTAATGGGCGACATGGCCCGGGACCTTGCAATGGGCAACCGAAATGTTATAGTTGTGGACGAATAGGTCATCTTAAGAGAAACTACCTGCAAGAAAGGTCGCACGTGAGTATTGGCTCGATGCAACAACCACAGCGGAATGTTGTTGGGCCAAACTTACCAAGGAATCCTCAGAGGCCACAAGCACAAAGAAGGGTGTATGCGATCACCCAAGAGGAAGCGGAAGCTTCCAAAAATGTTATCTCAGGTACGATCCTCATAAATGATAAAAAGGCATATGCATTGTTTGATACGGGTGCTACGCATTCATTTGTGTCTGAAAGATATAAACAGTTGAATGAGATAGAAATTACGCCTCTTGAGACACCTCTTTGTGTTTCTACGCCTTTAAAGGATATGTTATTATCTACGCTGGTGTGTGGAAATTGTAAGATAACAATGAGAGGAAAGGATATGAAAATAGACTTAGTCGTAATGGCCATGTATGATTTTGATGTTATCATAGGAATGGATTGGCTTCATAAGTATCGGGCCAAGATGGATTGTTATAGGAAAGTGATCCAATTTACCTTACCTAATCAGTCTAGTTGTGAATTTCTGGGAGGTCAGACCCACCTACTTGTAGCACTTATTTCAACAATAGAAGCCTGTGCGTTACTTGACAAAGGATGTCAAGGGTACCGGGCCATGGTTAGAGATTATACCAAGGAAGAGCCTAAGATTGATGAAATTCGAGTAGTTAATAAATTTCAAGATGTATTTCCTAAGGAATTGCCTGGATTACCGCCAGAGCGAGAAATTGAATTTGAAATTGAATTAATGCCTGGAACAGGAACTATATCAAAAGCCCTATATAGGATGGCCTTAGTCGAATTAAAGGAATTGAAAGTGCAACTACAAGAGTTGCTTGACAAATGATTCATTAGACCAAGTGTTTCACCTTGGGGTGCACCAGTCTTGTTTGTGAAAAAGAAAGATGGATCAATGCGCTTGTGCATTGATTATAGGTAGCTAAATCAAGTAACCATTAAAAATAAATATCCTTTGCCTAGAATTGATGATCTTTTTGACCAACTCCAGGGAAGTTCGGTCTTCTCTAAAATTGACTTAAGGTCAGGATACTATCAACTAAGAATTAAGAAAGAAGACATCCCTAAGACCGCGTTTATGACTCGTTATGGACATTACAAGTTCCTTGTTATGCCATTTGGACTAACCAATGCACTAGCTGCATTTATGGATTTAATGAATAGGGTATTTAAGCCTTATTTAGACAAGTTTGTGATTGTTTTTATTGATGACATCCTGATATATTCGGGAGGACCTAGAGAACATGAACAACACTTGAGGATAGTTTTGCAAACCCTGAGAGAGCATAAGCTGTATGCCAAATTTAGTAAGTGTGAATTCTGGTTGAACCAGATAATATTTTTAGGGCATGTAGTATCAGGAGGAGGAATTGCAGTAGACCCGGCGAAAGTTGAGATGATAATAAATTGGTCGAGACCGACAACACCTACTGAAATACAAAGTTTCTTAGGACTGGCTGGTTATTATAGGAGGTTTATTGAGGGATTTTCACGACTGGCAGGTCCTTAAATAAATTGACTCGAAAGAACGTGAAATTTGAATGGAATGGGGAATTTGAAAGGAGTTTCTAGGAGCTTAAAAGGAAATTGACCTCGGCTCCAATCCTGACTATACCAACTGGACCTGATGGTTTTACAATATATAGTGATGCATCTCACAAAGGACTGGGATGTGTTTTGATGCAGCATGGCAAGGTCATAGCCTATGCATCTACGCAATTGAAACCCCATGAACTGAACTACCCAATGCATGATTTAGAATTAGCAGCTATAGTGTTTGCCTTGAAGATCTGGAGACACTATTTGTATGGGGAAAAGTTTGAGATTTATATGGACCATAAGAGTTTGAAATATCTGCTCTCACAAAAGGAGTTGAACATGAGACAAAGGAGGTGGATGGAATTATTAAAGGATTATGATTGTGAGATAAGATACCATCCAAGGAAGGCGAATAAGGTAGCGGATGCTCTTAGTCGTAAGTCGGCTATAGAGATGGCCAATTTAAGAAAGGCAGAATGGAGCTTGTTAAAGTCCGTTATAGACTCAAAATTTAAATTAAAAGTAGATTGTCTTACCAGTATATTTAGTGCATTAAGGATTGAACATGAAATTATTCAGAAAGTTAAAATCTTGCAAGAATCTGACTCGGAAATTATGAAAGTAAAAGATGCTGTGTCTTTAGGAAAAAGACCAGAATTTCAAGTCTCTGAAGATGGAGTAGTAAGATGCCAAGGACGGCTTTATGTTCCCGACAACGAAGAATTAAAGACGGAAATTCTGTCGGAGGCACATAAGAGTAATTATAGTATTCATCCGGGTAGTACAAAGATGTACAGGAACTTACGTCAGCAGTTTTGGTGGAATGGTATGAAAGCAGATACGGCTAAGCACGTTTCTCAATGCTTGACGTGCCAACAAGTAAAAGCGGAACATCGTAAACCTGCAGGACTCTTGAGACCATTAGACATACCAGAATGGAAATGGGAACATATAATGATGGACTTTATACAAGAATTACCAAGGATGTCAAGTGGTCATGACTCTATCTGGGTTATAGTGGACCATTTGACTAAGTCTACTCATTTCCTAGCGGTTCGCATGGACTACCCAATGGACAAATATGCGGACATATATGTAAGTCAAGTGGTACGCTTACATGGTGTTCCAGTAACTATTACCTCAGATCGGGATTCGAGATTCACTTTGAACTTTTGGTGAAGTCTTCAAATTGCATTAGGAACTAAACTCCAGTTTAGTACTGCTTTTCATCCCCAAACAGATGGACAAACAGAAAGAGTAATCCAGACATTAGAGGATATGTTAAGGGCTTGTGTGATTGATTTCAAAGGAAATTGGGATGAAATATTGCATTTGGTGGAGTTTGTTTATAATAATAGTTTTCAGAAAAGTATAGGGATGGCTCCCTATGAAGCATTATATGGAAGGAGATGTAGGACTCCTATCTGTTGGAATGAAGTAGGTGAAAGGAAATTGACAGGACCTGAACTGGTACAAGTTACCACTGAAGCTGTTGAAATTATCAGGAAAAGGCTTAAAACAGCTCAGAGTAGGCAGAAGGACTATGCAGATAGGCGTAGAAGGCCTTTAGAGTTTAGCGTAGGAGACCAGGTATTCCTTAAGGTATCTCCTATGAAAGGAATATTTCGATTTGGAGTGAAGGGTAAGTTAAGCCCTAGATTTGTCGGACCTTTTGAGATACTTGAAAGGATAGGAGATGTAGCTTATCGTTTAGCGCTACCTCCTAAGTTAGGAAATTTGCATGACGTGTTTCATGTATCGATGTTGAGAAAGTACCAGCCGGATCCTGGTCACATACATGATCATGAAGCCATTGAAGTGATGAGAAAGTGAGGTACATTGAAGAGCCTGTGCAAGTCCTGGATTGGAAGGAACAAATTCTTAGGACCAAGACGATTCCACTAGTTAAGGTATTATGGCGACATCATGATATAGAGGAAGCCACATGAGAGAGTGAAGATCAGATGAAGGAAAAGTACCCCTACTTGTTTCAAAAAGGACATGAGTAACGTTTAATTTCGAGGACGAAATTCTCTAAGGAGGGGAGAATTGTGGCATCCCAAAAATTCAACACAACCCCTAGATGTATTAAAGCCTATGATTAGGTAATGAAATTACCTTTGGTTTATGCTTTAGCCATTGGTTTTCTTTTAGGACTGAGTGTTATATATTTTGTGTTCATGAGTTATTAAAATTAGTATTATAGGATAAATTAATAAGAAGAATTTATTCTTGGCTATGCACCTCATAGATTTAATCCCTATAGATTAAATGTTACAAGATTATGGCCATATGAAATTTAAAATTTGAAATCTATAAAAGAGAGAATTAAAGATGAATAATTAAAAATGAAATTGGGGTTTATTAGGGTTAAACTTTAGGCCCAAGGGTATTGGACCTAAAGTGGGCCAAATTGGCTTGGCACATGAAGCCCATGAAGAGGGCTGCCGTCAACCAAGGAGAGAGGGGGAGTGGCCGGCCCACTTCCAAGCCCATTATGCATGGGTCTTGCCAAGTGGCAAAAAGGAAAGTCACACCATTGGCCACTTTGGGTGGCTCTTAATCATTGCAAATGATTGTGATTAGGGGGAAATAAAAGGGAGAGTGACCGGTTATAGGGGGCTATCGCCCAAGCCGAGTGAGAGAGAGAGAGGGTTGCGAGAGAGTGAGGAACCGAGAGAGAGGAGGAAGAAGCCGCTCGCCCATCCGCTCGTCCGTCGACCGTTCGTCACCGTGCGTCCGTCGCCGTCCGTGTGCCGTTGCTTGCTCGGTACAAAGGCAAGTTGGGATCCATATTCTGCTCTTGCATGTTGTGTTTTCCATGTGTGTTTGAGTGTGATGAGTCTCGGACGTTTAGGGAGTGAGAAACCGAAGCTTGAGTGTGTTGTTTTTGAAAACAGCATCCTGTTTTCGTGTATACCGCCTGACCCAGAATGTTGTAGAGGCTTGAATGCGGGTTTCGAGTTGGATTTTGGCTTTGACTTCTTCACAAAAGTTGTAGACAACATCTCAAAGTATAACACATTAAAATTTGAGACAAAATGGCTGAATTTTAAGGGGTGAAACCCTTCCTCTACGAAAAAGCTAGATCTGGAACTGTTTTGTCGACCTCTTGGAGGTTTTGTGTGTTGTATGTCACTTTTTACTAAGAATTTCACTTCGACTTCTTCACAAAAGTTGTATAGAACATCCTGATGATTAACATACTCATATTTTAGGTAAAATGAACAAGTGTAGCCCTGTGAAACGATTTTCATTTGAAGACGGTAGATCTGGAAGTATGGTACTAGACTCCAGCGACTTCGTGAACTATAAGGTGACTATCTGTTGAGAATCTTACCTAGATCCCTTAATAAAAGTTGTAGTGGACCTCATGAGGCAAAACATATCAAAATTTCAGAGGAAATATGGAGAATAAGTAGCTGAAACCTTGATTTTTCGGAGACAGCTACACTGGACTGTTCGGTACTAGGAACAGGAGCTTCGACCGTCTACAGTTAATTATCTAGGACGAATCTGGCCTTAATGTCTTCATGAAAAATCTACCCTAGGGTCTTGACTATCACCTGGTAAAATTTCATAATTTTTGAAGATCCTTCGAGTCTTTTAATCGAAATATTTCAAGAACTGCGCAATCTGATTTTATCCGAATTTTGCATGCTGTATTGTGTGAGCTATATCTTCTTGCGTGAACCTCTTTTGGGAATGTGTTCTTCATGGAGTTGCTACCTTTTATGTCTTGTCTATCACATGTTCTGATTATATGATTTTTGAAGATCATATGGATATTGAATTTATATGTTTTCCGAAATTGTGCAAGCTGGAATTTGGTAAATTTCAAAAAGTCATGATGTATGGATTGTTCTATGTTGTATGGACCCCATGGATTGTATTGTCATAAGTGATTGGACCTTGCTGCATATGTGATGATGATTGGAAATGCATATAAGAATCAAATGCTGAAAATGATCTTGCTGCCATCATATTATATGCCATGTTGAAATTGAGCTATAATTGTAAATGTGAACTATGATAAATGAGAATGCCATCGGAGGTGTGAGCCGACGATGCCCCGAGAGTGTTGGGATGCCTGGCCAGGGAGTGTAAATGCCGGATGCCCGGTGGCCTTAAATGGCTGAATGCCGGAGGGTCCTCGGGAGTTTCGAGATGCCCGGAGCGTGGGGAGCCGGAAGCCCGGAGGTTTGTGCGGGGGGGTGCCTCGTGGTGCCAGTTGGGGTTATGGCCGAGAGTAGTGAAAAGTCTTAGCCTTTCTTTTGTTGTACCGACCCGAGAAAGTCCATCATGAAAATATGTAAATAAAGTGTCTTGGATTTATCTTTTCATATGGTGTTTAGTGGAGGGCAATTGTATCATGGTTGTTGGTGGGAGAGTTAGTAAGACTTGATTATGCTTCTGCAAATAAGATGCGCTAGGACCGTTTAAAAAAAAAATGCCTAGGAACTAAGGTTCTTCTTTGGTATCTGTGGTGACCTCAGGCGCTTCGGGGTGCCACATTTAGAGCGTGAACTCGTTGAGATTTATATCTCAGCCTATCACGTGCTTCATTTTTCAAGACCATATGGTGGAAGACCTGGAGCCGAGTTGAGTGGATCGGAAGTGTAGGTCAAATAGGACAGTTTTTTTTTTTTTTTTTTTTAAGAGTCAATCATTTGAAGTCTTATGGCTGTAAACTTTTGTATTTGACTGAGTGTGTATTTAAAAGCATGTTTGTTTGAAAATCAGTTGTCCTGCTTTTCTATCCCGAGATAATTACTGTAAGAGGATTTATTATTCGCTTCCGCATGTGCAATAAAACGAAAGGGTCGGCGATTCGTCCTGAGAAGTCACAAAACTTTTATCGACCAAAGAGAGATATGCGCGCACTCAAGGATCGGGGTGTGACACCCTCATCGACCCAAATCGTGGTCACAACTAGCTCACAGGTCTGGGTGGTTCTGGGGATAGGGAAAAAGGTGGACTCGTAGTCCATTTCCCACGAAAGCCCAAAACGAACAGGACAATGCTCCATACTAAGGACCTGAAAAAGAGCTAACCACGACGGGGTGAGATAAATCTCAGTGAGTCAAAATCCTAAACCCCGATTATGACGCAAATTCGCCTTGAATGCAGTCCTAAACATGCATCACACAAAACTTATCTCGCCTTGGCACGTCCCTCCATATTAGTGCGTCACATATGCATTTATAGATACAACAAGCATAATTAATAACAAAAACACATTTTCTTCCTTCAAACAATCACATAAGTCATGATTATAAGGTAAAACCGTCATGACACGTCTCATACCATGCCACACAATTTTACCCCATAATCAGGCGCAACTATCACAACCATTCAAGTGTGTTCTGATTATAATGACCCATCGGCCACGGCCAACTCAACAGTCGGCGGTCATCTGGCGTAACCGGGCATCGTCCCACTCCGTCGGGCATGGCAACGTTTAGCACTACCCGCCTAGACGGCATTCCATAAAGGAGCATCAGCTCGGCCTCCATCGCGACTGGCATCCATTGATGTGAGGCATCCAAACTTAATGAGACATCACCTCCCCAAATCTCATTGGGTGACGAGTTCTGATAGTGACCATATGAGCACATACTTGGCTAAGGACACCTTGCTTTGCATTCAAATATCTCATTTTCAAATAATGAATTTGACCACTTGTCTTTGTATAAAAAATCCCAGTAAAAATAATCGTGCGTGGTCACGTATTCAAAAGCGAACTGTCAAACCTAGTACGCTCCTATTTTAACTCTATGGTTTTATATAGTACATAAAAATTGACGTTAAAAACTGACACGTGGTATTTTTCTAATTAAATACTCATAAAATTGAGTTTTGTAATAATAATCAATCACTACCACCAAGCACTCAATTGCACATATAAGTCATCAAAATCACACAAAAATTCATTCACGAAAACAAGCGTAAAATTTCATGAAACAGCTAATTCGTCACTAATTACGCTAATTACGATTAATTAAATAAATCACGGTTAATTAAAAAATTGTGATTTTATTAAACTAATCCAACTTAATTAACCTAACCATGGTTAACTAACTAACTAAGGTTAACTAACTAACCAAACTAACCTTGCCTAACCAAACTAACCTAACTAAGCTAGTTACTGTAACTAAAATAATTAACACTAATCCACTTAGCACTAATCTAACCCCCTAAACGCAATTAACGACTTAATCAAGGATTAGGGAGCTAACTCACCGGATTAGGATGGCGATAGGTTCACGATGATGGCGGCACGACGATGATGGCGGCACGACGGTGATGAAGACTCGAGGCTATTGCGTCTCAAACGGAGCTCAAACGGCAGCTGAAATCAGCCCTACAAGGCTCATGGCTAAGGAGGGCTCGGTTCTGTGGTTGCTAGACCGCAGGGGCTGTTGGTGCGGCTGGTGGTAGCGGAGTTGCTGGACTGGAACGGTTGGACGGCGGATGCTGGGCAGATGGATGGGCGGTGAGGGTCGGATAGGTGGCTAGATGTGGGCTAATCTGTTGGTGGTGTGGTGGAATGATGAGTGATGATTGAAGCTGGCTTGTTGGTGTGAGGGGAGGTGGAACTAGACTGTGGAGTTGGTGTGAGGAGATGAAGGCTGAGCTGGTCGGTGGTGGAGTCCTAGTGTGAGTGCAACTGAAGATGGAAGGTGGGTGGATGCGGCTGGGGAAGAAATTGAGATAGCTAGTATAAGCACCTAGAGGGGGGTGAATAGGTGTAAAAACAGTTTCTCGAGATAAGTGAGCAATATTAAACAATAGAAATGAAGTTCGCCTTTTTGTTATCACAACGAATTATGATCAAAGTAAAAGAGAGTAGGGAAGAGAAAATGAACACAGAAATTATAGTGGTTCGGCTTATTCCAAGCCTACGTCCACTCTTCCGCACCGATGTAGGCTAGATTTCACTATGAACAAAAGAGTTGTTACAGCAAAGCTCTCCTTTGATTCCACAGTGTAGATACTCTACCACACTTCCTCAAGGTTTCTCAAGAATATAGACTCTCTTTTGCGTACAAGATTTCGCTCAATAAATGAATTGACTAAGAACAAGGAGTTTCAGACTTTGGAATTCTTCTATCGCGCACACACTCGAACAACTAGAACGTCTTCCTTATATACTCCTTTATGCCATCATACCCGTTGGCACTTACCAAAGGAATTCTTCCAATCTTCCCATTGGACAGAATCAATTAGAAAGATCATTCGAGCTATTTAAGGAACATGACGATAGGTCATCAATCATGTTCGCCCATACAATCAGGATCTCGGTTTCCATAAGTAGAACCTTCCAAGTATACTTCGCCAATCATCGGATCCTTAATCAATCTTGATTCGAATAAAGGATTCCATTATGTCATATCCAGCCAAGAGATCTTCATCAGTTGATAAGGTCAAATCCTTAACGAAACATCCAATCCTAGATAGACCTTCTTTGATAAACTAGAAACTGTCAATGAGGATAGACTTTGAGTCTTGAGTCTAGCAGTCCGGAGGTCTTCAGACTTTAAGTAGTAGAGTCTGCAAATCTTCAGACTAGACTGATGGAAACGTTTTGTCAGCTTCAAAACATTCCACGAAGATTTCTCCAACAATCTGCCCCTTTTTGATGGTGACAAAACTTTCCTACAGATTTGGATAACTTTGACCTGCAAAACATTACTCAAGCAAATATGGATATCTTATAAAGATAAATGGCTTAAAGATAACACTAGAATCTGCAACCACAGAAAATAAGTTAGTCTTGTAGATGAGTAAAGCCATAAGATATCAATAGTACTTAAGATAAACAGCCAATGCCAATGCCAAATCCAGTCCACAGCCAAACACAAAAGTCAAGTCAAAACAAACATCAAAACAAATTAAGAGTTCTAGTTCAAAAAGTTCAAAGTTCAAAGTTCAAATCTGCATCCTATCTCTCCCCCTTTTTGTCATCATTAAAAAGGTAGAAATGGAAAGAGAATGGAATCAAGATTGCTTGGGAACACGAACGAGTTGGAAATCTCCCATTGACTGGACAATGCCTTCCAGCTTTTTCAACTCTTCCTTCAGTTGAGCCACATCTTCACCCTTAGCATTTGCTTGAATCTGAAGAGTAAGGACTTAGATCTGATCATTCAAAGAAACTGAAGAAGCTTGGCTTGCAGTCTGCAAATTCTGTACTTCGTATCCGAGAGCATATATTTGACCCCGCAACTCTAAGAGAACATCAAGAATTCTGCGAAAATCTGCTGAATTATCAGTCTGCGTACTGGCTTTTGCACGATCAGATGGAGTAAAGGCAGACGATGGCAAATCAGCATAGTTACGCAGATTGGGTGATGAAGCACCATGTCCCTCCTCAGGAAATTGAGAGGCATAGATGTCCTTTGGATCTGCTGGAGAGTGGCTTACTCCTTCACTGGTGGCAGGATATGAGGACATTCCTCTTTTCTCATGATCTCCCCCTGTTTCCATGCCTTCAGGTGGAGAAGAGTGTTCCTCATACTCTGCTTCCTCTAGATCTCCTTTCTCCTCTTCTTCTTCTTCAATTCTTTCCTCCTCAGCATCTCTTTCTTCTGCTTCTTTCTCCTCTGTTTCTTTCTCCTCTGCTTCCAAATTTTCTCTTTCTCCAGTCCTCTGTTCTGTCTCATCTGAATCTTTCTCTTGTCGTTCCGTTGATTCTGGAACAGAATGACTGAGTTTCTTTAATGCCATTGCAGAAATGGTGACGTCATCCTCATCTTCTTCATCCTTAATGATGAGAGCTCTTCTTTTCTTGGATGGAGCAACCATGGGCTCCTTCCCTTTTCTTTTTGCTGCCGAAGAGATTTGATGAGTCTTGGTAGGGGTTTTCTCCTTGAATTTCTCCAATGCCATGTTGAGTTCCTTCAGACGCATTTTAGACACCATTTTCAATCTCACTACCATTTGATCACACATTCTAACTCACACATTCTAACACAGAGAATTCGGGGAGGCTGAATATTCAAATGTCTGAATAACTTGGTCACAAGAGCTGGATAAGGAAGTTGACCATTGTCCTTCACCACTGCTCTATACATGTGGAATATAATAGTGTGAGGAAGAGAAAACTTTTTTCCAGCATTGATGGCATACATCAGCTTTGCCTCTGAGTTTGAAACATCAGTCTTTGATGTAGATTTTGGTCTAAGGCAATTAATCACAATCTTGTAAAGCAGAATATTGAACGCACTCATCCTCAAGTAGGAAATCTTTCCCTCTGTCCTTCTAACCAGTTCCAACGTAGCACGAACAATTGACACATTGATAGGTTGATATCTCCCTCTTTCAACCCCAATCACATCAGCCAACATACCTACATCCACCACATAGTCCTGATTTCGGACACTAAAAGAGAATCTATTCGCATCTAGGAAACTGAGATTCGAATAGAAATATGCAGTGAGTTCAGCATAGGCTTCTGTAGATTCAGAACAAAACTATTCAAGTTGAAGAATACTGAATTTTTCCCTCAAATTGACGTTCACAGAGTCAAGAAAATCAAAATCCACACTTCTAGGGTTTATCACCCCACGCTTCAACAACTTAGAGTATAGATGCTTGTGTTCCTCCGATCGAAACAAGTCTGTCCTTTTGCTTCGAATTTTTACTGCAACACCCATTCTCGGTTGAAATTGACTGTACAACTTGTCATCATCATTCCCATTTGGCTGATTCAGCCCTCCAACACGTGGATCACTTGGGATATTAGCAAGGGCTTCTTCTGCCGACCCCGCAGGGGCAATTCTCAAACGTTCCATATTTCGTAAGAAGAAGTACTCATTACTATACCCTTTGTCCTTAAAAAACTCATCGATGTAGTTTAATGGAGTACTGCTCCTCTTTAAAGCACGGTAAAGCTTATAAGTAAAAGAGGGCTTATGAATTCTTACGGGTTCTGCGCCTTCGATGATTTCTTCTTCTTCTCGATGAGCAACGTCTTGTGGTCTAGATGGAGGAGATGGACGCTGCTGAGAATGTTGTGGGCTCTGCTGCTGACTAGGAGACTCTTCTTCCTTGGTGAGATCAAAGTGAGTAGGCCCCTCACGCATTTGCTGCGGTCCCCTGTTTGCGATCCTCGAAGACTTCCTTTGAGACGACATCTTTCATAGTCATTGAAAGATTCCAAACTTGTTTTTCCTAAGAAAGTTGACAATTTTTCGAAGATTAAACAAGAGAAGAAGACTGAAGTGGAAGATCGATGCTTTTTAGGGTTTTTGGAGTAAAACGAAGAGGAACCAATTGTATATAGGACAGTCGAAGAGAGGCATACAAAACGTCATAAAAGAAAGTAAAAAGATGCCTTTTAAAAAAATAACTGCCATTTTCAAAAATTAGATAACTGTCATTTAAAATTAACTCCATTTTCGAAAAAGAAAGATTGCAATAATCACGGAAATTTAAAAATAGCAAAAATCAATTATGGACAGATGACCGTTCCTTTTCGAGATTTAATTTGAGAGAGAGAATAAAATAACTTACAGTCAAAAATCTCGATTGTCTGAGTCTGAGAGTCTCTAGACTTTTACTTTTTCAAACCTCAAGATATTAAGTCTGGAACGAATAACTTCAAATTGATTTTTCTCCAAAGGCTTTGTAAATATATCCGCCAGTTGATTCTTTGAGTCAACAAACTGAATCAAAACTTCTCCATTTTGAACATAATCTCTAATAAAGTGATGTCGAATCTCTATATGCTTTGCCCTTGAGTGAATAATTGGATTCTTGGTAAGATTGATTGCGCTGGTGTTGTCACACTTAATCTCTGTGCATGAATCTTCAATTCTAAAGTCTCTTAGCTGTTGTTTTATCCACAGAATTTGTGAACAACAACTTCCAAGAGCTACATACTCTGCTTCTGCCGTAGAAAGAGCTACTGTATTTTGCTTGCTTGAAAACCAAGACATTGTCTTGCTTCCAAGTAGTTGACAGGTACCCGAGGTAGTCTTTTTATCAACTCTGCATCCGGCTAGGTCTGCGTCTGAGTATCCAAGAAGAGTAAGGTCTCCCTTTTTAGGATACCAAAGACCAAAGTTTGAAGTAGATGCAATATATTTGATAATACGCTTTGCGGCACTTAGATGAGATTCTTTAGGGTCTGCTTGAAATCTGGCACAAATGCATACACTAAACAAAATGTCAGGTTTAGAAGCAGTAAGATAAAGAAGTGAACCAATGATACTCCTCTATAACTTCTGGTCAACTTTCTTTCCTCCTTCATCTTTGTCTATCTTCAAGGAACTTGACATTGGTATGTCGGTCTTTTTACAATTTTCCAGTCCAAACTTTTTAACAAGATCATTAGCATATTTTTCTTGATGAACAAAAGTTCCTTCCTTCAATTGTTTCACTTGAAGCCTGAGAAAGAAGGTTAGTTCACCCATCATGCTCATTTCAAATTCATCCTGCATAGACTTAGAGAATTTCTTACATAGACTTTCATTAGAGGATCCAAAAATAATATCATCTACATATATTTGAACAAGTAGAAAACTTTTGCTTTCTCTTTTGATAAATAGAGTAGTGTTTACTTTACCTTTAACAAAGCCGTTTTGAATTAAAAACTTACTCAGTCTGTCGTATCAAGCTCGAGGTGCTTGCTTTAAACCATATAAAGCCTTTTTCAGTCTGAATACTGAGTCTGGTTTCCTTAGATCTTCAAACCCAGGTGGTTGTTCCACATAGACTTCCTCATGGATAAATCCATTCAGGAAAGCACTTTTGACGTCCATTTGAAATAACCTGAAATTCTTATAACAAGCAAAAACAAGTAATAATCGAATTGCTTCTAACCTCGCTACTGGTGCGTAAGTCTCATCATAGTCTATCCCTTCTTCTTGCGTATATCCCTTGGCCACAAGTCTTGCTTTGTTTCTTACTACCTTTCCTTTCTCATCCATCTTGTTCCTGAAAACCCATTTAGCTCCAATAATAGACTTACCTTTTGGTTTAGGAGTCAATTCCCAGACATCATTAATACTGAATTGCCTGAGCTCTTCTTGCATAGCTTCAATCCAGCTTTCATCAAATAAAGCTTCTTCTATGCTTTTGGGTTCTATTTCAGAAATAAGAGTCACAGCACTAGACTATTCGTGCCTTTTGGATATTGTGCAAATTCCTTCATTAATGTCACCAATAATGAGATCTTTGGGATGACTGGACTTATGCTTCCAGCTGCTGGTTGATTTGTCAGATTGTTGATCTTTTTCTTCAATTGAGTCTTCGATAATCATTTGTTACCGGTCTTTTGAAGTCTGAGCTGCTTCTTGAGATTTAGACTTTGTAGAATCTGGAACAGGTTCTGATTCTTCAAGATGAGTCTGAATAGATTCATTTTGCATAGAATCTTGGAATTTGACATTCATTGATTCCTCCACAGATTGAGTCTTCTTGTTGTAGACTTTGTAGGCTTTGCTTGAGGTTGAATATCCAAGGAAGATGCCTTCGTCTGATTTCTCTTCAAACTTGCCAACTCAATCATTTGCATTTTTCAATATAAAGCATTTGCATCCAAACACATGAAAATATGAAACAATAGGCTTCTTTTCTTTGAATAACTCATAGGGGGTTTTTTCCAGAATATGCCTTAGAAAAACTCTATTAATGATATAACATGCTGTAGAAACTGCTTTAGCCCAAAAACGTGAAGAGATATTACTTTCAATTAAAAGAGTTCTAGCCATTTCTTGAAGCGACCTATTCTTTCTTTCCACAACTCCCTTTTGCTCTGGAGTATATGGAGAGGAGAACACATGCTGAAAACCAAATTTATCATAGAATTTTGTAAAATCTTGATTTTCAAATTCACCTCCATGGTCTGTTCGTATACTTGAAATAATATACCATTTTTCATTTTGAACCTTTTTAGCAAACTTTTCAAAATAAGAAAAGGTTTCAGACTTACTTGCCAGAAAATATACCCAAGTAAATCGAGAGTAGTCATCCACAATTACTAGGCAATATTTCTTACCTCCAATGCTGTGAGTTATGGTTAGTCCAAAGAGATCCATATGCAGAAGCTGCAGTACACAATTAGTGGAAACTTGATTTATTGGTTTAAATGAGTTTCTTACCTGTTTTCCCAATACACATGGTGTACATAGATCAGTCTTTTGGTATGCCAGATTGGGTAGACCACGAACAAGCTTCTTTGCTGAAATTTTGGCTATTTGCTTCGTATTGATGTACCCAAGTTTTCTATGCCATAAGTTTGCTTCGCCTTGAATTGAGATTAGACATTGCGATTCATCTAGTTTGACATCCAAGAGGTAGATATTTCCATGTCTTCGACCCATGAATGACTGAGTAGAATCTTTCTTGGTTCCGAACATATTCCCTCTTGAAAGCTGATTTTGAAACCGGTATCGCATAGGTGGCGTGCGAGCAAATTGTAGTTAAGTCCTTCCACTAAGGAAACATTACTGATTGTGAGGTTTCCAATCTTTACAGTTCCGAATCCCACAATTCTTCTTTTGCTGTTTCCTCCTAAAGAAACTTTTCCACCATTTACTTGAACGAGCTTTATGAAGCAATTTGAATCTCTTGTCATATGTCTTGAGCATCCACTATCTAGATACCATTTACCTTCTTCTTGATAGTGACCTGCATTTAAAAAAGAGACTCAAACTTTCTTTGGTACCCATATTTTATTGGGTCCATTGGTGTTAGTATGATATGCGGTCTTTGCCCGTACTTTCTTAACAGGTTTCCAAACCATAGGACATTCTTTCTCAAAATGATCTGAACTATTGCACTTAGAACATCTGAGAGCATTACGATCTACTGATTTTACAAAAACCTTTTTGAAATGATTTTTGTAAGCATCTCTTGTGGGTCTTTGCTTAATTATTTCCTTCACTTTAGGAAAATCAATTAAAGGAATGGTTTCCACTGTCATTCCCAAACCAGATTTATTGAAATAAGGTCTTTGTACTAAAAGAATTTTCTCAAGTTTCTCAGATCCTATAGAAAATCTTTTGGAAATATTTGATATGTCATTTTTTAAAAATGCATTTTCTTTCGAAAGGTTGTCTTCACTTTCTTTAAGAGTAGAAACATTCATGTCTAAACATTTAACCTTTTCTTTCAAAACATTTTCTTGTAGTTTTAGTGCAGAATTTTCTTTTTTAAGTTCGGAAATCCTTTTGAGACAGGTCTTGAGACTAAAACACAGCTCATCAATGTATTTAGAAACTTTAATAGGGATTTTAAAGTTACTTACCTCAAATTCATTGTCTGAATTTGAGTCTGTCTCGAAGTTTGAATCTGAATCTGATTGTGCCATTAGACATATATTGGCATAATCATCATCACTTTCTTCACATTCTGTATCACTCCAGGTTTTTGCTTTGAGAGCCTTTCGATACTTTTCAGTTTTTCCTTTCTTCTTCCTCAGAAGGGGACAATTGGGTCTGATGTGTCCCTTTTTCTTACATTCAAAACAGGCTACATCTCTATTGGATTCATCATCCTCAACAGACTTAGTCTGTTGCTTTTGAAAACTCTGTTTCTTTGGATTGAATCTTCTTCCTTTTCTGTTCAGCTTTCTGAATCTTCTTATCATGAGAGCAAGCTCCTCATCATCCATATCGTCTTGAGAATCTGTAACATCGAATCATCATTGGATTTTAATGCAATGGATTTCTTACCTTTAGGATCTTCGTCTTCATTGATTCGCTCCACTTCATAAGACTAAAGAGTCCCAACGAACTCATCGATAAATAGTGGCATAATTCTTTGTGTCTCTCTTATTGAGGTCTTTATGTGATTCCAATCCTTGGAGAGTCCACGCAGTAGCTTGTTTACTTTCATGGGATCAGAAATTGGTTGACCTCGATTTTCAAGACCATTCACGATTTCTGTAAAATGACTAAACATGTCAGTTATAGATTCTCCTGATTTCATTTTGAAGGCTTCATATTGACCAAGGAGAATGTTGATTCTGGTTTCTTTCACTCGATCAGTTCCTTCATAGGTGATGTGCAATCTATCCCAAACTTCTTTGGCTGTAACACAAGAAGATATTCTGTTATATTCAGTAGGTGACAAAGCACAATATAAAGAATAAATTGCTTTTGCATCAAGAGCTTGTCTCTTGGTTATCTCTTCTTGAGTCATTTCACTAGACTCAACAGCTTTTTTTCCTCTTTCTGAGACAGATGCAGCTTTAGGAATGATTCCTTTGTCTACCACGCCCCATTCCAGAGGATCCTTTGATCTTAGGAACGCCTTCATCTTGTTTTTTCATATATTGTATTCCTTTCCATCAAAGTAAGGCGGTCTGGTATTGCTTTGCCCTTCTACCAGCCCTGGAGCCAACATACTAGCCATGGATCTTTAACTCTGAAGTAAAACACTTCAAACAAAGTGAGTACACAGGCTCTGATACCAATTGAGATAGCTAGTATAAGCACCTAGGGGTGAATAGGTGTAAAAACAGTTTCTCGAGATAAGTGAGCAATATTAAACAATAGAAATGAAGTTCGCCTTTTTGTTATCACAATGAATTATGATCAAAGTAAAAGAGAGTAGGGAAGAGAAAATGAACACAGAAATTATAGTGGTTCGGCTTATTCCAAGCCTACGTCCACTCTTCCGCACTGACAGCCCACCGGCTGGATTTCACTATGAACAAAAGAGTTGTTACAGCAAAGCTCTCCTTTGATTCCACAGTGTAGATACTCTACCACACTTCCTCAAGGTTTCTCAAGAATATAGACTCTCTTTTGCGTACAAGATTTCGCTCAGTAAATGAATTGACTAAGAATAAGAAGCTTCAGACTTTGGAATTCTTCTATGCGCACACACTCGAACAACTGCAACGTCTTCCTTATATACTCCTTTATGCCATCATACCCGTTGGCACTTACCAAAGGAATTCTTCCAATCTTCCCGTTGGACAGAATCAATTAGAAAGATCATTCGAGCTATTTAAGGAACATGACAATAGCCCATCAATCCTGTTCGCCCATACAATTAGGATCTCGGTTTCCATAAGTAGAACCTTCCAAGTATACTTTGCCAATCATCGGATCCTTAATCAATCTTAATTCGAATAAAGGATTCCGTTATGTCATATCCAGCCAAGAGATCTTCGTCAGTCGATAAGGTCAAATCCTTAACGAAACATCAAGTCCTGGATAGACCTTCGATAAACTAGAAACTGTCATTGAGAATAGACTTTGAGTCTTGAGTCTGGCAGTCCGAAGGTCTTCAGACTTTAAGTAGTAGAGTCTGCAAATCTTCAGACTAGACTGATGGAAACGTTTTGTCAACTTCAAAACACTCCACGAAGATTTCTCCAACAGAAATGATGGAGAAGATGGGTTGAGGGTGTAGCCAAGAAGAAGAAATGCTGAAGATGAAGATGGCGGTTGAAGTTGGCAAGCTACAGGGGCGTGACTGTTGGCAGTGGTGACTGAAGTGGGCTGTTGGCATGGGTTGATGGTGGATGATGGTGTGCGGGCATGTGGCAATGAAAGAGAGGAAATGGAGGAGATGGAGTGGTTGGCTGTAACAAGAACAGAGAGGGAGATGGCATGCGTGAGGGAGGAAATTAGAGCTGGTGTCAAAATGAAGAGGAAGAAATGAACAGCAAAGAGAGGGGGGAGGAATTGTGAGCGTGAGAGAAGAAATTGGAGGGAGAGGGGGAAAAAGAAAATCCATGCAACCACCAATAAGAAGCCTAGAGAAATATCTATGCACTCATGACTTTGGCCTCAAAGTCTTCATGCCCAACAAGTCAATTGGCCATCCAATGGCCATTTTCCTTTATTTCTTCACAAAATAAACCATTTTGAGGGCTAAATAATCCTTTTTCCCTCTTGATCCGAATTTTCATTTCTTTTCTGATTTTTCCGAAATTTGATTTTTTCGAAAAATTTCAGACTCGACAAAAACTCGCCGAAAGATGAGACGACATCCTAAAAATGAATCGTGACAGGCTCGAACATCTGATTCCCAAAACCAAATTCAATTTCGTGGATAAAATTAATTGAACGCAAATTTTAGTACGACCTAACCTATCAGGTAGTTTTTAGGAATTTTTGCGCGTTTGACCCGCGGTCAATAATTTTCGATCCATGTTTGTGCATCTCCAACTCATAGACAATGTTTGGTTGTCACAAAAATCGTGGGGTTTCAATTACATGTCCCGAGTATAATATCGATAGAAAATCGAGTTATTGCCGTTTGATGCGAATTTCGCAATCATGCGGAATCACCCGCAATTCGACTACACAGTTCTCTCGAATTGACTTATATCCATTCGCTAATTGATTATAACGGTCTCATATTAACCCTTGTCAATTATTACGGTCGAGCAATTAATTTCCGGTCGAATTCTCTAGTCTACCACATTTATATCCCTTAACGGTTTCACCTAATAGATTAGTTAACTCGTGAGATGCCAGCTCCAAGTAAAATTGTGACATCCTAATTTTCAACTCTGTTTTCGATGAGCTGAAATGGGCTTTTCATCGACACGCCTATAGCCTTTTTTTCCTAAGCTGATCACTCACGGGATAACTAGCCTATCAAGTGAAGCCTTTAAACAATCTAAATGCAATAGACTTGAGAATTCGACTAGGAATCGACTGCTCGACCGTGCTAATCTACAAGGGTCAATATGGTACCATCAAAATCTATCAGAGACCAGAGATAGGTCGATTTGATAGAGGTATGTGATTAGTGTGTTGATGATTCTGTCATGCTCCAATCCTTCGAGAGTGTGCCCATCCCTCGGTGGTCGATTAAAATTGCTACGTCCTAAAACGTGTCGCCAACCCATTCATTTTAATGAACATGTAGAAGCGAATAATTAATCCCTAGACAACAACAATATGTGATAGAAAAGCGAGACAACAAATCACAACCAACATAAGCCTTTTGTAAACGCTCCAGGTTTATACACAATACTAGGCTGTTTACAAAAGATCGGCTCAACAAAATGGGAACTGTCCTATAACCCACTAGTCAGACACGTTCACCTATTCTTCAGTCTCCTCCTCATTAATCTCCAGAGTTTCGGGTCCTCCTCAATTGCCATCTAAAGACCTAGAAATGTTATCCCACAATGGGGTGAGACTATGTCTCAACAAGTTCATCCATTTAAGCCTTGACTAGAAAGAAAATATGCCATAAGGGTTACCTAAGCATAAGCATGGTCAGAAGACTTACCTTTGCCCCCACCCCTTCCTGCAAGTCAATACAATTCATAAACTCAACCAATCATTTCAATAATTCAGTTCATCAATATAGATCGAATCATCGATCAATTGACTCAGTCGATTATATGTCATCACGACCTTCCCTTGGTCGACCCACTTAATACCATTTATAAAGTCCGATCATATCAGGACTGCTCACTCTAAGCTGATAAATAGTATACCGCTTGCTCTAAGCTGATATATCGAGGCTCTCAAGCTGATATAGTACACTGACGCTGCACACTCTAAGCTGATAAGTTATATTGCTCGCTCTAAGCTGACATATCAGAGCTCGTAGATTGATATAGTATATCAATACTGCTCACTCTAAGCTGATAAGGTATACTTCTCGCTCTAAGCTGACATATCAGAGCCCGTAGGTTGATATAGTATACCGGTATACTGTTCGCTCTAAGCTAACATATCAAACTTGCAGGCTGATATAGTATACAACCCTGGCCATTTAACAAATCCACAATTTTTATTATACCCGATAAAAATAATCGTGTGGGTACAAGGTCGGCCTTAGCCAAAATACATTATTTTCACTTTTGAAAATCCCACTAATTTCCACAGTCCAAAAACACATTATTGGCATTGTAAACCGACACCCGGTAATTTTGGGATAAATACCCAAAATCACAAATCACACTCAAATTGCACAAATTAATAGCCAAATAAATAAACCAACCACACCATTGCAATCAACATGAAATATCGGTCACCAGCTATCCCGGTCTAATTTTCGAAAAATAATTAATTAATTATATAATTACAGAAATTAATTAATAAATACCAATAAATAGCAAAAATACACACTTAGGCCGATAAAGCCTAATTAAATACCGAGATAGGCCCGGAAAATTTCCGAACATATATAAATAAATACTACGGCCTATCTACTTGCTAATTGTACTAAACTAACCACCAACATGCATCAAGGATTAACTAAATCACTAATCTGTTCTAACTAACTACCTAAATCATACTTAGTATAAACTAATCAACTCTTAAGCATCATTAACTTACTAAGCAAGGATTAGTTAGTTAAACTCACTTGATTAAGGATCCGATTGAACCATGACAATGGCGATGCGACGGCGGCCGATAAATTCCAAAGTGGTGACACCAAAGGAGGCCAAACTGAGGCCGAAATTGGCCCGTAAAGCTCACGATTGAGCTGGTCTTGCAGCTCCGATTCTGTGGAGACAAGAACGGTGGATGAACGGACGCGGCTCGAGCTGGTTTTGGCGGCTGCGGGTGGTGGTGCGGGTGCGGCACGAAGGTGGAGATGCTGCTGGCTTGCTACACTGAAAGGCTCGCTGGAATGGAGCTATTGCGGGCAAATCACAGTTGCTAGACATGCTGGCAGCTGGCTTGAAGATCGGTGGAGATGAGCAGCATGCTTCGGCAGTGAAGATGGACTTGAATCGATCGTGCGGTGTTGCTGTCGGGTGGGGCGCTGACGTCGGTCCACGAAAGGGAAAGTGAAACTGAACCAGAAGCCGCAAACTTGGGAAGCAGCTTCGACGGTGTTGCTGTTGAGCGTGCGGCAGCTGGCAATGAAGGAGAGGGGATGGGGGAAAATGAAGGAGTTCGGTCCCTGGGTGCGATGCAAGCAGAAAGGGGAAAAGATAAGGGGGCAGCTGGCTTCTTTGACCGGATGGAGGAAAAGCAGAAAAGAAAAAGGGTCGAGGGAGCTGCACGTGAAGGGAAAGAGGGAAGAAAGGGATGAGGGAGAGAGAGAACTATCGGCAAAGGTGCGGGTAGAAAACCAAGAAAATTAAAGTCAAACAATTGCCCAATTGGAAGATGAGGCAGAAGGGAGTGTCGGCTGGTAGAGGGGACCACCTCATGCAAGTCTTCAAGATAAATAGAGGGAGAGAGAGAGAGTAACGTGCGAGAGAGTGAGACCGAAGGAGGAGGGGGTTTGAAGTCCACAAAATAAATTAAACAAGAGTTTAATCATCCTTATCTTCAACCCATTTTCAAACAACAATATCAATTAGTCATCCAAGGCCAATTTCAACACCAATTGTCCCAATTGAAGTCCAACAAAGGATTAAAATGTGACAGTCCCTCAAGCCTACGAATTTCCTTCAATTCCGAATTGTATTTCCTTTTTCCCGGAATCCGATTTCTTAACAAATCTCTCCAATTGATGTCCAAATTTTGTTGAAGAAAATGCCCACACAACTTCCTTTCACCAAGTAGTTCACACAAGAGGTCAAAAATCTCTTTGATTTGGTTAATTCGAATTTACGTTCGTTTTCCAAATCGTTTGAATCAATTTTCCGTAAAAATCCCGAACTCGTTGAAAATTCCTCGAAAGATGAGTCGATATTTCTAAAATAACTCGTGACATGAAAAAATTTTCAATTTCTGAAATTGGGTTCAAATTCGCGGTTAATTTCAATCTGACGCGATTTTAGCATGACCTAGCCTACCGAGTAACTTTTAAGAATTTTTGGTGTAATTGACCCATGGTCGATTTTCTTCGAGCCACACGTACCTCTTCGACACATTGGTGACTTTCGATTGTCGTGAAAATCTCAAGGTTTCAAATATGGACATAGGGCGCCAAAACGATAGAAAAATCTGTCTAGTGCCGATCAACGCGAATTTTGCAAATTAGTTGAATCACCCACGTTTAGCCACACATTTCAGTCAGACTAACCTATCTCTGATCTCTGATCGATTTTTACCTGTGCCGTAATGACCCTTGCAAATTAGCATGGTCAAGTAGTCGATTCCTAGTCGAATTCTCAAGTCCATTGCATTTAAAATCCCTTAACGGCTTCATCTGATAGGCAAGTTATCTCATGAGTGACCATCTCAGAGAAGAGCACTATAGTCTTGTCAATGAAAAGCCCAACTTATCCAATAGAAATCAGAATTAAATTTTCAAGATGTCACAGATTCCACCTAATTGCAAAATTTCTGTCAAACGAAACTAGACCGATTTTCCCGTCATTTTCGTACCTTGTGTTCGTATTTGAAATATTGAGATCTTCACAATAACCAAGAGTTGCCAATGTGTCGAAGATGTACAATGTGGCTTGAAAATAATCAACCACGGGTTAATTGCAACAAAAATTCCTAAAAGCTACCCAGTAGGTTAGGTCACGCTAAAATCGAGCCAAATTGAAATTAACCGCTAAATTGAATCTAATTTTACAAATTGAAAATTTTGTCATGTCACGAGTCATTTTAGGACCATTGACTCACCTTCCGAAAATTTTTCAGCAAATCGAGATTTTTGGCAAATTTTCAAAGAATATTTTGGATCGGAAAAATCCGAGGGCCATTTTTGGTCACATTTTTGGGATTCAAGTTGGACGGATTATCAAGGAAAATTGTGAATTGAAGTGTGGGCACCTTAGTTGAATTTATGGGGACTAAATTGAGTTCAATTGAAGGAGATTTGGAGGGGAATTGAATCCAATATGAGGGAAAATGTTCCAAATTCGTAGGCCCCCCATGGTGTGCAACATTTGGACACTTGGGAGGCTTGCCAAGGAAGCCTTGGCAGCTGCAAATGGCTAAGGATGATAACCAAGCTTGGTAGGGCCATGAACTTGAGTATTTAGATATTTTGGTGGCCCCTTCCTTGACCAACAACCTTCTTCTACCTTCAATAGCCACTTTCCCCATTGTGGAGTGAGTTGAGAAGCTTAGAAAACAAGAGGAGAACAGCTAGCAGCTGTCCGAAGCCACTGCACGCCCACCTGAAGCTCGTCGGAACCGCAACTCACGCCACCGCTCGCCCGCGTGCCTGCCTGTGCGATCTCGCACCCCTGTCCGTCGCCGTCCTTGGTCGTCTAGCCGTGGTGGTCGCCATTCAGGCCACCGGAGCCACCATTTAGCCTTCGTCTAGCCCCGCAGCAGCTCCGCTGGTCCCCTTTCACCGTTTCCAGCCAGCCGAGCCGCTCATGCAGCCCCTCCGACCAACAAGCAGAAGCCGAAGACCTCAGCCCAACTGAGACTTCGCGGCCTGTTTCCGAGCCTTTCCTAGCCTTGTTTGGCGTCGCCACTTCGGGGTTTGTCTCCTGTCTCCACGTCACCATCGCCGTGGACTTACCAGCTCACTAATCCGGTGAGTTAACTCGCTAATCTCCACTTAAGGAGTTAATTTTGCTTAATGGTTGATTAGTTTATGTTAATTAAGGATTAGGTGGTTAGTTAGATTAGATTAGCGATTTAATTATCCAATTTTGCATGTTAGGTGGTTAGATTAGATTAATTAGGGACTAGGCAGGATGTGCTATTTACCTAGATAGGTTTAGGAATTTTCCCGGCTCGTTTAGGTGGTTAATTAAGCAATTACAACCTAGGTTAGTATTTTTGGTATTTAAATTGAATTATTTAATTAATTTTGGTAATTATTTAATTATTTATTATTTTTCAGAAATTAGATCGAGATATTCGGTGACCGGAATTTCGTGCTGATTGCAATGGTATGTTTAGTTTATGCAATTGGATGTTAATTTGTCCAAATTGAGTACTGATTGGATTTTTGGTCATTTATTCCAAAATTTGGGAAATTTCAATATGTATTCAGAAAATTCAGGGTGTCAAATTTTCACACCGAAAATGGTTTTATATACTATGTAAAACAGTGGAATTTTAAAAAGAAGGTTATGAATTTTTTAGGTTCGATCTGACCATGTATCCACACACGATTATTTTCACCGGGTGTTTTTAATATGAAGAAAACATACCAAGATCACTATTTTAATTGAGGTATTTGAGTGCAAAGCATGGTGTCTTGGACCGAGAGTGAATGATCGTGTATTGGTTAAGAGAACCCATCCCAAGCGTTTACGCCGGACGTTACCCATTCATTGGGATTTGGGTCGTAGTAGATTCTGGACCTATGCTCCTTCGGGAAAGCTATCTTTGAGAGATGTAGCCGTGCTCAATGGGATGAGATGATGCCTGGCTATGCCAATAGACCGCCAAACTTCGAGTTGGTCGTGCCCTAGAGGGGAGAAATTAATAATTGAAACACATGGTTGATTGAGTTAGATGCGCCTGATTATGAGACAAAACTATGTGGCATGGTATGGAACGTGTCATAACGGTTTGGCCTTATAATCGGGACTCCTTATGGTTTTTTGAGTTGAGTGAGGAGTTTCCATTGTCGTGTGTCTTGATTATATGCAATTGTGTGCATATGAACTATGCTGACATGTAGAAGGGAACTGAGGCGAGGTAAGTTCTCTGTATTGTGTGGCTAGGCCACTCTTGAGTATATTTCCTTCTTAATAGGGTTTTTAGGGGGTGATATTGCTGAGATAATGTCTCACCCCGTCATGGGCTTAACTTTTCAAGTCCTTAGATGGTGGTTGTGGAGGACCTGAAGCTTGGAGTCTGTGAAGGTGGAGTCTGACGGATCGGCGTATGTGTTCGACTAGTTGTTGTAGGACAGCTTCTTTTTTTGAGTCGATATTTTGTAGACTTTTGCCTAGACACTTTTGTACCTAAACCAAGTTGTTTATAAAAGTATGGCTTTGTGAAATGTTGCCCTGCTTTTCTATCCCATGCTGTTTGTTGTCAAGGGTTTATTGTTTTGCTTCCACATGTGCATTAAAATGAAAGGGTCGGCGACTCGTCCTGGGAAGTTGCATTCGTATCGACCATTGAGGGATGGGTGTGCGCCCAAGGATTCGAGACGTGACAAAAATGACCAAAGGCGCATCGACGAAACAACCATTTCATATAATCGCAACGGGGTCAGATTTTGGGATGTCACAACTCTTCCCCTCTTATAAAAATTTTGTCTTTGAAATTTAAACCATTACAATGCTTCTTCAAAAAGGTAGGCGTATTGATGTCTCATTGCTTTTTTCGCTTTCCCACGTTACTCCCTCCGTTTTGTGGTGTTGCTAGACCACTTTAACCAAGGGGATCATCTTGTTGCGTAGGACTTGCTCCTTTCGATCCACTATCCAAACTAGTCTCTCCACGTACGACACTCTCTTGTCCATGTCTAATTCTTCAAAATTTAGCACGTAGGTCGAGTTCATACTTTCTGAACATTGACACGTGGAAGACGTCATGAACTTGAGCAAATCTCGGCGGCAATGCGAATCGATACGTTAAAGTCCCAATTCGGTCCAAAATCTCAAAGGAACCGACATACCTCGGACTTAATTTTCATTTCTTGCCAAAGTGCAAAGTACCCCTCATCGGTAACACTTTAAGGAATACGTGTTCATCAACTTGGAACTCTAATGGTTTACCCCACTTTCTGCATAACTTTTCTGACGACTCTGAGCGGTCATGAGTCTTTCTTGGATAGATTTGACGGTGTCAACTGACTGTTGAACCAACTCAGGATCGGTGATCTTACGCTCTCCAACTTTGTCCCAACAAACAATAGTTCTACAAGCTCTGCCATACAACGCTTCAAACGGTGCCATCTAGATACTCTGCTAATAACTATTGTTGTAGGCGAACTCGACTAGATGAAGTTGTTTCTCCCAGCTTCCTTTGAAGTCCAATATGTAAGCTCGCAACATGTCCTTGAGGGTTTGAATTATCCTCTCAGACTAGCCACTTGTCTATGGATGATAGGCCGTGCTGTACTACATCTTCGTTCCCAAGGCAGTTTGTAAGCTTTTCCAAATAACTGCTGTGATCTTTGGGTCTCGATCTGATGTAATCGTCACTGGCACTCCATGAAAATGAATTATCTGTCGCATGTACAGTTCAGCATATTTGTCTAATGCAAAGTCCTTTCGTACAGTGATGAAGTGAGCAGACTTCGTCAATCTGTCGACTACAGCCTATATGGAATCATTACCTCACTGACTTCTTGGTAATCCTATCATAAAGTCCATTGTGATATGTTCCCACTTCCACTCGGGAATCTCGAGAGGTTGCAGAAGTCCTCTAGGCTTGCAATGCTGTGATTTCACTTGCTAACACGTTAGACACTTGGCAACATGTCTGGCGTTATCCGCCTAGATGAATGCCGTAACTACTCCGATGAGTTTCTGACAAGATCTCCTCCTTAAGCTCTGCATCGTCAGGTACACATAATTGCCCACCAAACTTTAGTGTTCCATCCTCAATAACTTGAAAGTCAGCCTTCCTCTTTTCTGCATCCTCTTGCATAATTTTTTGGATCTCAGAGTCTGTCAACTACAGCGTCTTAATCCTTATCTGCACTTTCGGTTCAATTCTAAGGGTAGCCATGAGACTTGAAAGGCGGCATTCCTCAAACTTGAAATCTGAATCTCAAACTCCTTCGAGTAGGATCCACTCCTAAACCATCATCTGTGCAATCAATGAATTCTGACTTAATGCATCTGCGACCTTGTTGGCCTTTCTGGGATGATACAAGATGTCGCAGTCGTAGTCCTTGAGAAGTTCCATCTAATGACGCTACCTCATGTTCAATTCCTATGAGAGAATAAGTACTTTAGGCTCTAGTGGTCCGTAAAGATCAAGAACTTTTCTCCACATAAGTAATGTCTCCAAATCTTCAAAGCAAACATGATCAATGCGAGTTCCAAGTCATGCGTCAGATAATTCAACTGATGAGGTCTCAACTAATGGGGCGCGTATACAACAACTCTTCCGTGTTGCATTAAAACGCAACCCAGTCCTCTGTACGACGCATCACTGTTGTCACGCCTTGAACCTTGCGCGCGCGCACATCCCTCGGTGGTCGACTAAAATTTTGCGACGTACCTAGGTCGCGTCGCCAACCCATTCATTTTATGCACATGCCGAAGCGAAATTTAAACATATACCCGAACAACAACGAACATAGGGATAGTAAAACTAGCCAACGCTTATTTCGCAAACCACACTTTATATACATGCTAAGTTAGTCTTACAAGTCTATAAACATAAGTCTGACTTAAAAAGAAACTACTCGGCCACCTACACTCTGGACCCTTCCACCTCGGACCCCGCGTCCTCCATGTCATCATCCGGCAATTCGATGTCCATGGGGTGAGCTACCTCCTCATTCTTGGTTTCAACGGTTCGATGGTAGGTCCATCAAAACCTTCGAGAGGACCCTCCCGAACCCCATTAGGCTCATCAAGGAACCACGCTTTGAAGCGATGAGGCCCCAAGTGAGGTAGGCCCTCATCAACCCAAACCGTGGTCACCACCAGCTCATGGGTCTAGGTGGTCCCGAGAATAGGGACAAAAGTAGACTTGGACTCCATCTCCCATGGGCACCCAAAACGGACGTGACGTATCTCAATACTAAGGACTTTAAAATATTTAAACCACGATGGGGTCAGATAAAATCTCAGCGAATCAACACCATAAACCCTTATTATGATGCAAATTCACTTAGAGGCATCCTAAACATGCACCACATAGGACTTACCTCGCCTTAGCACATTCCTGCACATTAGCTCATCACATATATCATATGCATACAACAAACGTATTTAATAATTGGAACACCTCAATTTATCTTCCAAACAAACACATGGGTCTCGATTATAAGGCCAAACCGTTATGACACGTCGCATTCCGTGCCACACAATTTTGTCCCATAATCAAGCCCAACTATCTCAATCACTCACGCATGTCCTAGTTATTATGACCCACCGGTCATGGCCAACTCAACAGTCGGCGATCATCCAGCATAACTTGGTGTTGTCAAGCTGTCGAGCACGGCATTATCCCGCGCAAACGCATCAAGACGGCATTCCATAAAGGAGCATCGGCCCACCCTCCACTGCGAGCGACATTCGTTGACGTGGGGCATCCGTACTTAATCGAGCATCGTCCAACGTAAACGCATTAGTGTATTTAAGTGATCGCACACCAGCACATACTTAGCCAAGAATATCGAGCTTTGCACTCAAATACCTCAATTTCAAATAATGGATTTGGCCTATTTTCTCCGTATTAAAAATTCCCAGTAAAATAAATGTGCGCGGTCACACATTTAAATTGAACCATAAAACGTGATACTCTTCCATTTCAAAATTCCACAATTTTATATAATACATAAAATATTTTTGGCATCAAAAACCGACATCCGGTATTTTTCTAATTATATACCAAAAATCAAATTTTTGCAATAATAATCCATAACAACAACCAAGCACCTAATTGCACAATTAAGCAATCAATTTCACATATTAATTCAACCACGGCGATAAACGCAAAATTCTGCAAAACGGCTATTCCGTCACAATTTACGCTAATTATAATTAATTAAATAAATCTAATTTAACTACACTAACCACAGTTAATTAAACTAATCACGGTTAAGTAACTAACCCTAGTTAAATAAACTAACCCCTAACCAGACTAACTTAATTAACTAGTTCATCTAACCAAACTAACTAACTAGCTAGTCCACCTAAATAGGATTAACCCTTAATCCTAATTAAAACTAAACTAATCCCCTAAGTGTAATTAACTTCATAACCCGAGATTAGAGCATTAACTCACCGAATTAGCATGACAGTAGGTTCACGGTGATGGCGGCGCGAAGACAATGAAGACCTGAGGCAACCATTTCTCCAACAGAGGCCAAACCGAGGCTGAAAAATAGCCTAGCAAGTCACGGCCAAAGGGCTGGACTTGGTTGTGTTTAGAGGCTAGTCAGAGCTGTTGGCACGGCTGGAATGGGCGACTGGACTAGCGGACGGATAGGCGCAGTTGTTAGAGTTAAGCGGAAGCTGCTGGTCACCGGACTCAGTTGGACGGTGATGCGGTGAAGGCTAGCGGTTTGGCGTTGGGGCTAGTCGATGGGGATGGTGAGGCGATGAGTTGGTGAGATATTGGGCATTGGTGGAAGTGATGAAGGAGATGAGATGCGGGCATGGAATGGAAGGGGGATGGCAGGTGATGAAATCGTGGAGTAGACTGTTCAATGGTAGCAAAACAGAAGGGAAATGAGCGTGGAAAGGAAATGGGAAGGATGCCTGAAGAAGGAGAAGGCAGGAGGTGATTCGGTTGAGCAGAAGGGGGAAGTGAGCACACGCAAAAGGGGAAATGGAGAGGAAAGTGGAGGGAAAGGAGGGAAACAAAGTCAAGGCGAGGGCCAATTGAAATCCAAGGGAAAATATCAAGCACTTGAGTGCTTTGGCCACAAAGTCTTCAGCTCACAATGTCAAGGGGACAACCAATGGCTAATTTTCTCTCATTTCTTCACCAAACAAAGCAATTTTAGCAGCCAAATAACCCCTTTAAGCAGCCCTTACGAATTTCCAATTCTTTTTCGATTTGTCCGAAATTGATTTTCCGCGAAAATCCCGGACTCGACAGAATTCCTCCGAAAGATGAGACAATGTCCTAAAAATAAATCGTGACACACTTGAACATTTGATTCCTAAAACTTAATTCAATTTTGTGATTAAAATCGACCAAATGCAATTTTAATACAACTTAACCTATAGGGTAGCTTTTAGGGATTTTATCGCGTTTGACTCGTGGTCAATAATTTTCAATCCATGTTTGTGCATCTCCAACTCATAGGTGACTTGCGGTTGTCGTAAAAATCACAAGGTTTCAATTATGTGTACCGAGTATAAAATTGATAGAAAATCGGGTTAGTGCCGTTCGATGCGAATCTTGCAATCAAGCAGAATCACTCACCATTCAATTACCTGTTTCCGTCGAATCGACCTATATTCGATCACATTTCAATTAGAACGGTGTCGTATTGACCCTCGCCGATTATCACGGTCGAGTAGTCAATTTCTGATCAAATTCTCGAGTTTGCCGCGTTTATATCCCTTGACAGCTTCACTTAATAGATTAGTTAACTCGTGAGTGATTAGCTCAGAGAAAAAGAACCATAGGTGCGTCGACGAAATGCATCATATATTTGAGACGGGGTCAAAATTCTGGATGTCACAACTGTAAATCACATACCCTCCAGGACCAGACGGAATAGTCAACATAGGTGCGATAGTCAGCCTTTCCTTGAGCTCTTGGAAACTACGCTCGCACTTTTCTGTCCATGCAAACTTATCTTCCTTTTCAACAGTCGAGTCAGAGGCATGGCTACTGCTGAAAATCTTTCCATGAATCGTCTATAATAGCTTGCCAATCCTAAGAAACTTCGGATCTCGGTCACTATCATCGGTCTCGACTAGTTTATCACAGCTTCGATCTTAATCGGGTCCACGGAAATCCCTTCACAAGAAATCATGTGACTTAAGAAAGTTACACGAGTTAGCCAAAATTCACACTTATTGAATTTGGCGTGCAGCCCATGTTCTTACAATGTTTGAAGCACTGTCCTTAAACGTCTTTCATGCTCCTTTGAACTTCTCGAGTACACCAAGATATTGTCGATAAACACGATCACGAACTTATCCAGATACTCCTTAAATACTCGATTCATCAAATCCATGAAAGCAGCTGGTCGTTGGTTAAACCAAATGGCATTACGAGGAACTCATAATGGCCGTAACGAGTAAAAAAGCCGTTTTCGGTATGTCTTCCTTTCTTAATCCTCAGCTGATGGTAACCTGTTCTTAGGTCAATCTTGGAAAATATCGACACTCCCTATAGCTGATCAAACAAGTCATCAATCCTTGGCAACAGATACTTGTTCTTGATCGTCACCCAGTTGAGTTGCCGATAGTCGATGCAAAGGTGCAACGAACCATCCTTCTTCCTCACAAACAGTACTAGTGCTCCCCAAGGTGATGCACTAGGACGTATAAATCCTTTATCCAGCAACTCTTGCATCTACATCTTTAGTTCCTTCAACTCTGACAACGCCATACAGTAAGGAGCCTTTGAAGTTGGCTCCGTCCCAGGGGCCTACTCAATCACGAACTTGATCTCCCTTTCTAGGGGTAAACCGGGTAATTCCTTAGGAAACACATCAGAAAACTCCTGTACCACGGCGATGTTCTCCATCTTTGGCTCCTCGACTATCGTATCTACTACAGTTGCTAAATAACCTTGGCAACCCACCTCTAACAAACGGGTTACCTGAAGCGACGAGATTAAGGTAATCGAGGGTCCTCCTTGACTTTCGATAAACTCAAAACTTTCACCTGTTAACAGGTTAAATTGAATCGCTTTACGATAACAGTCTACTATAGCTCATTGCTTGGTGAGACAATCCATGCCAATGATCACATCAAAGTCAAACATGGCCAGCACAATCAAATTTATCATTTCCTCTCACTCACCAGTCACTAACTTGCAACCAAGACACCCTATCACAAACAACACTTTATCCTTTAACGAGGTAGATATACTAATGACTATCCCAAATGGTTTTGGACTCAATCCTACTAACTTAACAAACTGCTCAGCAATAAATGAATGCATAGCTCTAAGATCAAATAAAGCATAAGCAATATGGTCATTCAGCGAGACCGTACCTATAACCACATCCTATGAGTCCTCCGCTTCCTTTCGTGTGATATCATACACCCTTCCCTTGTGGCACCCCCGATTCGCCTTCGGTCGCCACAGGTGATCTCTCTCTTGAATTACTCGATCTCATATAACTTCATAGACCAATACCCTTTGACTAGGGATTTTTTTTTTTTTAAACGGTCCCAGCGCAGCTTATTAGCGGAAGCATAAATAAGTCTCACCATCTCTCCCTTCAATAACCATAATGTAATGCACACCAACTACGCACTATAAGAAAAGATAAAGCCGATTCACTCTTATTTATATTTTCATGATGGACATCAAGGTCGATACAACAAAAAGGCCAAGATTTTAACTATACTTGGCTACCACCCAAAAAGGACTTGACCTTACATCGAACATGTACCACCCTCCATCAACAAGCGTCAACTATCTCCAAAAAGTGTCAGCTCCCAACAGCTATACGCGTCATCACACCCAATCTGGTGCATCGGACGGTGGCGGCGGTAACATCCCTAACATCACTCCATCATGTCGAACATGGACAGATAAAAACTCTTGGATAATCAGGCCATTAGCTCGACCAACATCGTACATCACCAGGACACGGACTCGAACAAAAACTAAACCAGGAGCACCGACACAGATGTGCTCCGTACACTCCACATCAACATCGGTAGGTATGCGATAGTAAGTACCGCGTGCAACTGGTCGCAAAGGCATCTTTCTAATCTGAAATGTTAATCCTCAAAAGGGGTGAGTACAACCACTCAGCAGTAAAGATCCACCAAGCTACTTAATGCGTCAAACAAAACAATCAAGGTAGCATGAACAAAGCACATATCATTCATGCATTTAAACATACCTTACCTTGCAGCCATGCATATATCACCATGCCATATGTTGATATATCACCATATACTTATCATCAAGCATTCATGCATATATCCATACCATATGTGCATATACCACCATGCACTTATCATCAATCATTCATGCACATATCACCATGCCATATGTGCATATACCACCATGCACTTATCATCAAGCATCCATGCATATCCATGCGCACAATACAATCTCAATTTTTATCTTTCTAGGGACTAGTGTTTACATCCCACAATTTACGCTCGCATCCAATTTGGCATTACGAGGAACCTCCGGCACACACCTCCGGGCATCTGGCACACACACTCTGACCATCTCGTACCCCAACTAGCATCACGAGGTATCCCCTCGGCACACACCTCTGAGGCTTCTGGCACACACACTCCGGGCATCTCGAAACTCCCGAGGACATCCAGCACACACACTCCGGGCATCCGGCACACACACTCTGGACATCCCAACACTCCCGGGGCATTGTCGGCTCACACCTCCGACAGTCTCGTTATTTTCTCAAGTTATATTCACACATGTATCTCAATCTCAACATGGTATTTGATGCAATAATATCAAAGATCTCAACCAACTTTTCATGCCATATAACATGCCATATGTCATCACATATGCAACAAGATCAACCACTAAAAGTATTACATCACATGGATACATTCATTTACTTTTCAAAACACATCAATGTTTCGGATAAATCAGAATGCATTCCTCTAATTAAAACTCCAGAAAAATTAGTAAATGGTATTAATAAATTCTGAAAACTTGACACATTACAGACGAGACCTAAAGGCAGATATCTCACATATAACTCCATACCAAAAGAATCTCACACAAAAAAGTATGGTCCATGCATCATAGATTTCAAACTTCAATATTTCAGCTTGCATAGTTTCGGGAGTAATTTAAATTAAATACCCAAATGAACTCCACAAATTCTGAAATTTTGTGATGTTATAGAAAAGTCTTAAAGGTAAATATCTCATGAAGAAATCGAAACCCAAATCGTTCTAGATTAATAGATATAGACGATTATTTCCCCCTATTATTCCACAGAATATTACCTACAACTTTCATTAAGGATATACGATCAAATTTTAATTGTATGATTTTATAAAAATCGCGAAATCATACTGGGTCGAGGTAACGTTTTTCGCAGATCCAGTTTCTTCAAAGAACAACGATTTCACCGACCTATTTTTGTTCATTTCCTCTAAATTTTTGATATGTTCTACCTCAAGAAGTACAATAAAACTTTAATTAAGAGATCAAAGTGAGATTTTCACAAGAAAGTTACTTTACAGACCACAAAATCTCTAAAGGTCAGCACAACGAATTCCAGATCTAATTTCTCCAAAGAAAAATCATTTCAATGATCAATACTTGTTCGTTTTGCCTGAAATTTTATCATGTTGTTCCTCAAGGTATTCTCTACAACTTTCATGAAGAGATCGAAACAAGATTCCAACTAAAAAGTCGCATGCAGCACACAATCTCATGGATGGTTGGACTGGTCTTTCCAGAAACAGCATGCTAGACCAACGAATCTCTCTTCAAAGCTCCGAAATTTCATCCCATCTACCACAACCAAGATTTACCATCTACTACATACACAACACAGCAATGCAAAGGGTAGGTTTTAGGACTCCACTTGCCTTAAATCGAAGGAAAACACAGCAAAACGACGGGACTAGGCGACGCAACGACGGTCTTCTTCTTCTTCTTCCTCTCGCACGCCCGCTTCCTCTCTTTCCCTCTTCCTTTCTCTCGGTTTCCCTTTCTCTCTCGGACGACACTCTCTCCCTCTCTTGGTCGATTCCCCCTCATCAATCCGCCTCCCTCTCTTTAATTTTCTTCCCCTACAATCATTTGCAATCATTTGATTGCATGTAGCCGCCCAAGGAAGCCGATGGGGGCAGCCGCACTTGGCTTCTCCTCCATACCACTTGGCGATTCACATGCAAAGCTTAAGGGCTTCAAGGCTGGGCCGGCCTTGGGCCTTCATGGGCCGGTCGACCAAGGGGTGGCGTGGGCTGGTTGGACGGTCTTTGGGCCTAAAAATTAGCCCACCCTCTCCTATTCCTATTCCATCTAACCCTCATTTAAATTAACACCTAATTTCAACTTATAAGCCCACAAAACTTTGTAATTTAAATCAATAAAATTCTACTTATAAAGTGCACCGCCAATGATAAGATTTCTATATCAATTTGCACCTTAATAAAATTCTTGGGTCACTTGTAGACACATCTCCATCCAAACAATCGTCCATTACAATGCTCGACCTTAAATTAATCGAAATTCATTAATTCAATGGCTAATACAAAATCAAATGGCACTTTCATTACCTAATCATGGTTCATGGTACTCTAGAGGTTGTCACGAGATTTTAGGATGCCACATCCCTGCACCAAAGGCCTGTTCAAATTACCTTGCGGTACATTTTGCGACGTACTCCCTCTGTTCTATCCCATCTGCGGCAGTGGCACCTGTGCTCCCATAAGCCTGCCTGAACAGTCTTTGATCTAGTGGCTATACTAGCCACATCCAAAACAAGCTCCCGTCTTAGTAAAACACGGAGCTGATCCATGTCTTCTTTCATAGAAACGACACACACCATTTGAGTTAGGTGTTGACATTCCTATTCCACCATTTCGATTGGGAGGGTTGGAATACCTGCCTCCTGTCATCAGCCTTTTTCCGAACTGATTGTTGTTTCTGTTGGTGTCACGCCCCGAACCACAAGCACGTGCCCATTCCTCAGTGGTCGATGGAATTGTGATGTCCCAAGATGCGTCGTCAACCCATTCATTTTAATGCACATGCAGAAGCGAATACACAAATCCCCTAATAGCAACCAACATGAGAGAGAAAAGTAGGAAACAATTTCACAACCAAAACATTTTTATATACACACCGGTTTATATACAAAGGTCAACAACCAAAAGCCTACTACAAAAGGAAGGGTCAACAAGCCAGCTAGGCACACAAATCCCTAACTAAAAACTCTGAGGTCTCCTGGGGTTCTGGGTCCACCATAGCACGATAAAGATGGTCAACTGTACCCTCACCATGAGCGGCGTCTACCACCACAGCTGGGACCTCAAAACCCTGGAGGGGATCCACTCTATATCCATTAAGCCCGCGGCAAAATCATGCCCTAAATCAATGAGGTAACCTCTCAGGTAAGCCCTTATCGACCCATACGATGGTCATTACGAGCTCATAACCTAGACCTCATGGCCCTTGGGAGCCAGCTCGATAACCCTCTTAGGCTGACCAAAATGTTCTAGAGAAACCGCCATCTAAGGATGACTCACCTCGTCTCAGTTCCTTCATGCATGTCAGTACAATTCATATCACAAATGTATTTAACAGATGCACACATCAATTGGAACATCTCACTCAATCTCAAACAATCACATGAGTCCTGATTACAGGGTCAAATTGTTATGACACGTCTCATACCGTGCCACACAATTTTGTTCCATAATCCGGCATGTCTATCTCAATCAATCACACGTTCCAATTAATTACGGCCCCTAGGGCACGGCCTACTCGACGTTCGGTGGTCTTCTGGTGTAGCCAGGCATCGTCTCACCCCATTGAGCACAGCAACATCTCTACTAGACGGCAATCCCAAAGGAGCATCGGTCCAAAATCTATTGCGACCGGCTTCTGTTGTCCAGGGGCATCCCATATAGGGGCAACGTCCGGCATAAACGCTCGTGACATTTTTTAATAACCAACACACAACAATTCAATTACAGTCAAGGACACCGTGCATTACACTCAAATGTCTCAATTAAGATAATGCGCTTAGCCTATTTTATTCGTATTAAAAACACCCGGTGAAAATAATCGTGTGTGGGTACACGATCAAATGAACTAGAAAAATTGATTTCATTTTAAAATCTCACTATTTGATATAGTATTTAAAACCAGTTTCGGTGTCAAAACTCGACACCTAGGATTTTCTAATTAAATACCAAAATTTCACAATTTTGGAATAAATAACCAAAATTCCATTCACCACTCAACTTGCACAAATTAACACTCAGTTGCATAACTAAGCATATCATTGCAATCAACATGAAATTCTGATCAACATCTATCTCGGTATAATTTTCGGAAAATATTAAATAATTAAATAAATACAATTAAATCCAATAAATGCTAATCTAACCACCTAAACAGGTCTAGAAAATTTATGCACCTATCTAGACAAATAGTACATTCTATCTAGCCCTTAATTAATCTATTATAACCACCTAATTAAATCACTAATCTAATCTAACTTACCACCTAATCCTTAATTAGCCTAAACTAATCAACCCTTAAGCATAATTAACTTCCTAAGCAGAGTTTAGCAAGTAAACTCACCGGTTTTATGATCCAGTGAGTTCATAGCGACGGTGACACGAAGGCGGGCGACAACCAAACCTGTGACGACACCAACCAAGGCTCGGAAGAGACCTAAAATGGCCTCGAAGACTAAGGGCCCTTGTTGACTTCGGCCTCTGTCCTTGAGTCGAAAGGGCTAGACTAAGCTACTGGAAGTGGCAAGGAGGGATGGCAATGGTGTAGCGGGACCGGGCGAGCAACGACAGTGGCTCCAGTGGCTTGGACGGTTGCAAACGGCGGCCAGGCCACTCATGGGACCTGCGAACAAAAGCGGACGACGGCACTAGACCGAAGGACAATAGTGAATGACGAACGAGCTAGCACAGGCTTCGGTGGCACTCAATGGGCAGCAGGAGGCTCGAACGGGCGGGCACGATGGCTAGGGGCGGTCAACGGGCAGGGGAGAGCTTTCTCTGGTTCTCTCAAGATTTCAAAACACCAAACTATGGAGAAAGTGAGCCAAGGGAAGAAGAAGAAGAAGCTGCTGAAGAGGGGGGCCCAAAAATGCCTTAAAGTCCACCAAAATATCCCTTCTACTCATTGCCAAGGCCCCACCAGCCAAGGCTATCATCCTCAGCCAATTTCCTCTCCATGGCTTCCTCAAGAAGTCTCCCAAATGGTCCATAAAGTTGCAGCACCCCCTAACTACAAATTTGGACAATTTCCCTCTTCAATTTGATTTAATTCTCCTCCAATTGGACTCAAATTGGTGTCCAAAAATTCAACCAAGGTGCCCACACTTAAATTCACATTCTTCCTCACCAATTGAACCAACTTGATGGTCAACAATGCGCTCAAACACGGTCCTCTATTTTTCCCGGTCCAAAATGGCCCTACTTTGAATTTCCGCCAAAAATCCGGATTTGTAGAAATATCTTTAGAGGGTGAGTCAACGTTCCTAAAATAAATCGTGACATGACAAAACTTTTAATTTCTAAAATTGGGTTCAAATTCGCGGTTAATTTCAATCTGACGCGATTTTAGCGTGACCTAAAATAAGGTGAAATCACCAACACACTAATCACATAACTTTCAATATCTTCGGAGGGTTAGTACAATTGACCCATGGTCGATTATTTTTTAGCCACATTGTACATCTTCGACACATTGACGACTCTCGGTTGTTGTGAAAATCTGAAGGTTTCAAATACGAACACAGGGTACAAAAATAACAGAAAAATTGGTCTAGTGCCGTTTGACAGAAATTTTGCAATAAAGTGAAATCACCAACATACTAATCACATACCTCTATCGAATCGACCTATCTTCGATCTCTGATCGATTTTGACGGTGCTGTAATGACCCTTACAGATTAGCACGGTCAAGTAGTCGATTCTTGGTCGAATTCTCAAGTCTATTGCGTTTAGATTGCTTAGTGGCTTCACCTGATAAACTAATTATCTCGTGAGTGATCAGCTCAGGGAAAAGAACTATATGCGCGTCGATAAATAGCCCAACTTATTCAATCGAAAACAGAACTTGAAAATCAGGATGTCACAGTTGGGCCCGAACCGCAAGCCAAATGCAGCAGCTCGCTCGTTTAAATTCCTCTCGATCAGCTGGGCCCTTTCGTACAGATCATTATAATCCTTAAGATTCAGTGGCACTAGCAAATCGTTGATCTTCGATCTCAGTCTGTCTCTGAACCTCGTTGCTCTATCCACCGGGTCTTCAATTAGCCTTAGTGCGTACTTTGACAACTCAGTGAACTACGCCTCAAACTAGTCCACTCTCATCTGATTCTGACGAAGACACTAGAATTTTGCCATCTTCTGCTCTCTAGCATAGTAAGAAAAGTACTTCCCATAGAAGACTTCCATGAAGGCATTCCACACCGGAACCGTACCTTCGAGAAACACTCTCCCTCTGGTGGCTTCCCACCAAGTACTTGCATTCCCTTGCAACTGGTAGACTGCTAGGAGTACCTTGTCTTCCTCAAAGCACCTCAACAGTGCAAAGACTTTCTCTGGCTCTCGGATCCAAAGGATTGCAACCTCCAGATCGCCTGCTCTTGTGAACCTCAGTGGATTCAGCTTCAGGAACTGCTTCACAAATTTATGCATTTGCCGCTCGCCATTCCCATTTCCTAGCGGGACTTCAGCAGGTGTGGCGGCAACAGCAGCAACAGCATTAGCGACAGTAGTGGCGGCGACAGTAGCAACAGCTTGGTTCTGGGCCTGCTGACGCATCATATTCCCTAACGTCTCTAGCACCTAGATGATCCCATCTATCCTAGGATCTCCTAGTGCTCCTACCTCAATACCAGCCTGCGACGATACTCTTTCCCTCGCATTAGCCTAAGCCGGCGCTCTACCTCGGGCATCGATCCGAGTCGGCGTCCTTCCCTGAGTAACAGATGCAACTGCCCTCTTCTAAGGAGTCCTCTACTCAGGGTCACTCATTTTGCAAAATCTTTATAGAACCTGCCTTCCAATTACAACACATAATTAGAAATATGAGAAACCCGCACAAAAAAATTAACCAATCACAAGCATTAGCGTAAGGAAAAAGTCTTTCCTAGCTGACTATCCCTTGACCGATCGCACCTTATTATTCCAAACACTGACCAGCTCTGATACCACTTCGCAACGGGGATGTCATGCCCTAAACCCCGGGTAAGTGCACATCCCTCGGCGGTCGATTAAAATGCGACGTCTTAGGACGCGTCGCCAACCCATTCATTTTATCTTTCAATTAAGCACATGCGGAAGCAAATTAAATAAACATCTAGACAAACATCAGAAACAGGGATAGTAAAACATGATGGCAAATTTTTCACAAAACACACTTTATAAACACACCAAATTAATTACCATGCCCCGAACGCTGGGCATGCAACAACCCCTTCCTTGGTCGATAGAAAGCGATGTCCCAAGTGGAACATGATCCATCTCCCCATCACACAGACAATCAAGCAATCAAACAGGGATAGTGAGATGAACAACAGAAACACCACAACAACAACTCGTATATACATTTTTATATTAGATTAACCTACGGAGGATCGTTTTCGATCTACAAGCCCAACAGAGGGCCGATCCATCCTCTAAGCTAGACATAAAAGAAACTAGGCTAGGCTAATCCAACTATACACAAAAAGGAACCCTCGGGTTTGGCACTGCAATCACTCAGATCCGGCGAACTCAGACTCCGTCGATTCAGAGTTGGAGCCGTACGGGTCAGTCGTTAGTGAAGTGGGGCTAGGGTTCTCCACTGCACCGTTAGGAGGGTCCAGCTCCATGGGATCCTAGTCATCGTCCTCAGGGCCCCTACCAGGCAGCCCGTCAAAACCTCTCAGGGAACCGATCAGCATGTCGCCATCCTGGATGAACCATGCCAAGAACCTATGGTGTCACGCCCCGATCCTTAGGCATGCACACATCTCTTATCTTGGTCGATTTTAGAATGCGATATCACAGGACTATGTATCACCGTGTGGGCAATATGATTAAGGCTAAGCTTTTTAATGGATAATAAATTGATAGGAAGAAGGAGGCCCGTTGCTGCCATGCGTGCCGCCTAGTGCCATCGAGCCGCATTGCCCCGCCGTTCTTGTTTGCTGTGATTCTCTTTGGATTAGAGGCAAGTAGAGTCCATTGATCTACCCTTTGCTTGCTATGGTTGTGATGTTGAATGTTGGAAATGCTTGAGTTGTGATGTTGAATGCTAGAAACTCGAATGAATGGTGGTAGTGTTCCAAGTGAGTTGTTGCATGTAGAAACAGTCCGACTTTTGGTGATTTCATGAACTGCATGAAATTTTCTAGTTGGAATCTCACTTTGACTTCTTGATAGAAAGTTGTAGAGGACTTCTTGAGGATTAAAATACTAAAAATTGAGATGAAACAGACCAATATTGATCGTGGAAATGATTTTCTTTGAAAGAGATTAAATCTGGAGATTTAGCCGAGGGTTAGGGTGAGTTGTAATAGTTATATCTTGTAATCCAGAAGGAATTAGACTTCGGTTTCTTCATGAGACTTTTACCTTTAGATCTCATCTATAACATATAAAATCTCAGAATTTTTGGAGTATATTTAAGGGCTCAATCGAAATTATTTCCGAAGCTGTGCAAAAGTGGCACTGAAATTTCTTTTGCTGTGATGTATGGATCTATGCGATTGATGTGAAACTTTCTTGACATGGTGTTCTTCACAAAATATCTTTCTCTGAATATTTTTTACATCATTCTAAATTTTTAGAATTTATTGAGATTGTTTACTAATTTTCCAATAATTTTTACTAAAGAGGTGCATTCTGTTTTACCCAAAAATTGGTTTTATTTTCAAAAACCAATGAACTGCTTTATGAAATGTTATATCATGGGTGTTATGTGCACTTCATATATGGTGACATTTGGCATATTGCATGACATCAAAAAGCTGGTTTAGACCTTTGATATTGTTGCATCAAATGCCATGTTAAAAATGAGATATATATGTGATTATGAATTGTGATAATAATGATATTGTCGGATGTGTGAGTCGACAATGCCCAGGGAGTGTCGGGATGCTTGTAGTGTGTGTGCCGGATGTCCGAAGGTTTGTGCCAGAGGGTCCTCGGGAGTTTTGAGATGCCCGGTGATATACGGTACGTAATTCTAGGGGGATACCTGGTGGTATGTCGGTACGTAATCCCGGAAACCCTGGAGGTTTGTGTTGGGGGGAATTCCTCGTGATGCTAGATGGGGTGCGAGATGCCCAGAGGTTTGTGTCGGATGCCCGGAGGTGTGTACCGGAGGTTTCTCGTGACACCAGGTTGGGTGCAAGCGATAAATTAAGGGATGCAAACATTGGTCCCTGGAAGAAAAATGATGAGATCCTTTTGAAAGATAAAAATTGAAATTGATTCATGCGCATGGGTGTGTGCATGTGGCATGATGCCTGATCTGCTTATGAAAGTAAATTGATGATATTTGACATTGAGAATGCGATCATGAAGGCTTGAATGGATCTCGTGGGGATGTATACATGATTGTATGAATGATATGAATCATGCATATATATGTGCATATGACATGGGATGAACCTCATGGAAATACAAGCATGACTGCATGGTGGTATATGCACGATGGCATGGTGAGATATGCGTGACTGCATGGGGACATATGCACGACCGCATGGTGACGTATGCTCGATAGCATGGATGATATGTGCTTTACTCGTGATATCTTGATTGTCTTGCTCGTTGCATTGTGTAGTTTGATGGATCTTTACTGCTAAGTGGTTGTACTCACCCCTTTGAGGACTAACATTTCAGATTGAAAGATGCCTCTATCACCCGTCTCGCGTGGTACATTTTATGGATTACCGTCTGATGTTGAGGTCGAGTGCTTGGAGCACCCCTGTGTTGGTGTTCTTGGTCTGGTGTTTATCCGCGTCCGTGTTTTGGTCATGTATGATGTGGGCTTACCTTATGGCCCCGTAGTACAAGAGTTTCTGTCTGTCCATGTTCGTCGAGATGGGAGGATGATGGAGATGCTGCCATCGCCGCCGGCCGATGCACCGGGATGGGTGTGATAGGAGCGTGTGACTGGTGGAGGTTGACACTTTTTTGGGATGGCCGACACTAGCTGATGGATAGATGTACATGTCTGATGTATAGTCGGGTTCTTTTTGGATTTAGCCGAGCCTACTTAAAGTCTTGGCATTTTGTTGTACCGACTTGTGAAATCCATCTTATTTATGTAAATAAAAGTGATTCAGCCCTAAAATGCATATATATATATATATATGAAAGGTTGTAGTTGGTGTGTATTGCATTATATTATTTGGTTGGAGTAAGGGTTAGGGAGATGATGAGTATGCTTCCGCTATATGAACTGCACTGGGACCGATCTAAAGGATAGAAAACCCCAGGTTGTATGGACCACTACAATTCAAATGGTATTAGAGTGACATGTCATTAGGACAAGTGAAAGGTAAGCGGATTGTGGAGACCCTAACGGTTCGGGGGCCGTCGAGGGGTGCCACACGCCGACCCTTTCATTTTCGATAGCACATGCGGAAGCAGTTATAAATCCCCATACAATAAAACAATGGGATAGAAAAGCAATGCCATATTTTTCATACTGAAAATTTACAACCACACTTTTATACAAGTACCTCATAGTATATAATATAATACTATTCACGAAGGTCTGATCTATCACTAATCCACATAAAAACCAAGTCTGACAAAACAGGATGGGATCTCAGTCCTCATTTGGGTCGTACTCGGGATCATCCTAATCCTCCTCTGATTCTTCTTCACTAGGTTCATTTCTTTCAAGCTCTTCATCTTTTTCTAGCTCATCGTCCTCTTCTAGTTCTTCCTCCTCAGGCTCATCCATGGGCCTGAAATGGTTAGACAATAACTATTGAGACTACGTCTCAGCAAGTTCTACCTCACTCAGACTCGATTAGTAAACCAATACACACCAGGTTACCTAAGCACAGCACGAGTCAGAGGACTTACCTTGGCCTCAGTTCCAACCTGCAATTCTAGGTTATACATAAATGTCTCATATATAACATCAATCAATCAACCAATTCACAGCATCAGATCAAATCATTGATCAATTGACCTAATCGATTACATGTTAGTCGGACCATCACTAAGTCATTTCACTTCTCACTATATAACCTCCAATTGTACACTCAGTCATAAAGCTACAATAATGCTCTAGGGCGTCGTTTTCGCTAAGGTGATGGATGTAATGAACAACACTCGTGCGTTCTTTAAGGCGCCGTTTTCACCGGTGATTTCCTTATTACCGAACCATGTATGTCCATAATAATGCATGTAATAGACAACACTCGTGTGTTCTTTAAGGCACCGTTTTCACCAGTGATTTCCTTATCACCGAATTACGTATGTCTATATTGATGCAGGTAATAGACAGCACTCGTGCGTTCTTTAAGGCGCCATTTTCACCGGTGATTTCCTTATCACTGAACCACGTATGTCTATACTGATGCAGGTAATAGACAGCAATCGTGCATTCTTTAAGGCGCCGTTTTCACCAGTGATTTTCTTATCACTGAACCACGTATATCTATTACCTCATACCCAATTGGTCTCAACCAAGAGTATTCCCAATTCACTTTCACGATTCTCTCCACTTTACAACTCATCAAGGCATTATTAATACTAAATAACCATACTCGGATGTCTATCAATCAATGATTCAATTCTACTCAATTTAGGATAAATTCATAAAATTCCATAATTAATTCAATTCCACACAACGTAGAGCTTAAATAAATAAATGGACTACGCCATGACAATCAGCATAAAAGTCCGGTCGTCGGCTATCCCTGCCTAATTTCTGGAAAATAATTAATTAATTTAATTAATTTCGAAAATTAATAATTAAATACTTAAAATCCAATTTTGGCTCGTAATGCCTAATTGAAGCCCGATAAGGGTCGGGAAAAATCCCAAGATGCATTCAATAAATAATAGCACGTGTCTATTTACTAATTGCACAATCAATTCACCTAATATGCATCACAATTAACTAATAATCACTAATCTACTCTAATCTAACCACCTAATCCTACTTAATAAACACTAATCAACCCTTAAGTATAATTAGCAAACTAAATAAGGATAAATGAGATTACTCACTTGATCAAAACCGGAGACTGGATCACCGCGACGGCGGCCAAACTTGGGCTCGCGACGACACCAACGGGCTTGGACCGGGCCCAAAGGCTTTGCAAGCCCACAACGATTGCTGGGCTTGGGCCTCAAAATTTCACTGGGCTTCGCTAAACTCAACTGGGCTCGTGGGCTACTGGAGTTGAAATTTCGCTGGCTTCATGGGCTGAAGAAGAAGGCCCAAAGAAGCTCTTGTTTCTGAGGATAACGTGGGCTGAAGGAGGGCCCAATCGTGGGTTGACTTCGCTGGGATTCACGACTGTTGGAGAAGCCCACGTGATGTGGTCTGCTGAAATGAAGACACGCAGGAGAGGAAGCAACGTCGAGCTGGGGAAGACGCGGCAACTGCAATCTTCGTTGTTGGCAAAAATGCAAAGAAAATGGGCTACTTTGCATGTGTGGGCGGTGGGGATGTGGGTTGTCGCTGCCGCGTGGATGAAGAGGTTGATTCGGTGGGTTTTGTGGGTGGTTTGCTAACCGGCGAACGAAAACACGAAGATGGGTGGTCTTCGCTGATGGAGTCAACACAAGGGCTTTGTGCGTGAAGCTGGGTTTTGGGCCGAGGAAGCGGCTGGCATTCGCTGGTGATGGACGCGTGTGGCTCCGACTTCACTGGCTTCGGTCAACAAGATGGAGGAGTTGCTGGATTCATTGACCCGATTGAAGTTGGAGGAGCAACGGCGAGACACACACGGACAGCTGCTTCGTTGATCTTCGGTGGCAGCAAAAAGGCAGATGGAGAGAGATTGGATGGGGGAGCCGTGCGTGAGGGAGAAGATAACAGTGAGGGGGAAAGGAAGGGCCCTTGTGGCTTGATTTTTTTCCAAGCTTGGTCTTCAAGTTTCAATCTAGGCCAAGCATATCTTCTTGGCTCACATTGAACCACCAACACACACCCCACAACCTCCCTTTTGGTCCATTTGGCTAGGGGGAAGGGGAAAGCTACGAATTTTGTACCAATTGGCTTCAATTGGACTTCTCAACTCATTTGATCCAACCCCAAATGACCACAATAAATTCAATTGGTCATCCATCAATTACCCCGGCACTTTTCCTCACCCATGTATCCATCATGCATCCCAACTTTGCTAACAAAAGTGATCTTTGGCTTTTTCTGCTCAAAAACGACCCAGCGATGACTTTTTCCCAAAAAGTGTCGGGTGTAAGAAAAATCTTCTAAGACTGAGTTGTGAGTCCTAGAATTTATTTTGACATGACAGGATCTTCAATTTCTGAAATCGGACTTGAATTGGCAGTTAATTTCCATTCGGCGCGTTTTTAGCGTAACCTAGACTACTAGGTAGTTTTCATAACATTTTATGACAAATGACCCATAGTCGATTTTCTTCGAACCACTATGAACCCACTCGACTCAATGGCGACTATCGATTATCGTGAAAATCTTAAAGATTCAATTATTAACACAGAGTACCAAAATGATAGTAAAATCAAACTAATGTCGGTCGACGAGAATTTTCCAATTTAGTAGAGTCACCCATGATCGGCCACACATCTCAGTCGAACAAACTTATTTCTGATCTCAAATTGATTTTTAACTGTGCCATAATGGTCTCTAAAGATAAGCATGGTTGAGAAGCCAATTCTTGGTCGAATTCTCAAGTCTATTTCCTTTAAAATCCTTAATAGCTTACCCAACTAGTCTAGTTATCTCTAGAATGATCAGTTCTAAGAACAGCGCTATAGGCGTGTCAATGAAATGCCTGATTAATTTAGTAGAAAACAAGATCAAGAATTGAGGATGTCACATATGGGGTATCCATTGCCCCGATCCCTCATCCACCTAGATGGTGGAGAGATACTTCTCATATAGATGTGCTCGACCCGAGAAGCGGTGGCGCGTCACGACTGTATCCCAGTCCTTAGGGATACTGAACCTCATTGGCGGAAGTGCCATCCTAAGGACCTAAAAGTAGTTATATAATAACTAGTGAGATATAAATCTCAGCAAGTCCTCCCCTAAGCCCCCGGTTAGGACACCAACTCAACTCAGAGTATCTCTCCAAAACCATCCCACAAACTTACAACGACTAACATCCAACAATCAACAAATCACAACAGCCAAAGTCAACCACTAACCACATAATCGGTTCGCACGTAACCTTACTTGGTATGCCATACCCTGCATGTTACGTCTCAGCACAATACATGCAATGCACGTGGCCATTAGATGATGCAATTCATCAATTACATATGAGTCGCGTCACAAGCGATCTCACCTGGCCATTGTCACACCCTGCACATTATCAATTCATGCATACGTGCCATAAACAGTGTGCATATTATCGATTCATGCGTGCGTGCCATAAACAGTTAAAATCAATGATGCCATAATACTCATATGCTTATGCACATTAGTGCGCCACATATTATGCATCAATCGATCACACGGGTCCTAATTATAAGGTAAAATCGTTGTGAAACGTCCCATACCACGTCACACAATTTTACCTCATAATAAGGCCCAACCATCTCAACACTCACACGTGTTTCCAGTTCTTACAGCCCATCGGCCACGGTCAACTCCCAGTTGACAATCCGGTTAATTTATGACCTCCTGACCATGACTAACTTTTTAGCCAGCAATTATCGATCTCAATACTCATGTGTACTCCAGTTATTAATGACCTCCTGGCCATGGCTAACTTTCCAGTCAGCGTTCATCATCTATGAACTCTTGGCCATGGCTAACTTCCCAGTTAGCGATCATCCAATTCCCGCCGAGCTACCGATAAAGATCGGGCTTCGTCCCACCCTGTCGGGCACAGCTACGTCTAGAGCTCCTGTTCAGACGGTTTCCCAAAAAGGGACATCGGTCTAGAATCTACTGCAATCGGCTTCCAACTCCCACCGGGTATCGCCCCCAAACTCTCGTTGGGTGGCAGTCCAACCTTTGATCACGCAAATATACCACCACAACTCACTACACATTGCCCCGAACTCCCGCTAGGTGACGGATTCCACTTCTTGATCATGCAAGCACACCATTAAGACTCTCTTCTTATCTTTGAGCATTTAACCAATACACAATGCTTGCAAATACAATTTCAAATCATTTTTTCCTAAAGGCAGTGTCATGTCCCGATCCTCCGAGCACGTGTCCATCCCTCCATGGCCGATTAAATAGCGACGTCCCAAGATGCATCGCCGACCCGTTCATTTTAATACGCATGCGGAAGCAAATAAATAATCCCCAGACAACAACAAGATGGGATAGGAAAGTAGGGGCCACAGTTTTTCTAAACCAAACCATACTTATACACACACACACACACACACACACATAGTAACCCATGTCATATATAATACAAGTTGATATATAGATTCAAGGTTTACAACATAAGGGGGGGGGATTTTCCGACAGCTACTAATCTTCCTCCTACTCCACATCCTCACTAACATTTGAGTCTACAGCGGAGTACACCGAAGTTCCTGGATCTTCGAGATCCGTAAGGGTGTGCAATGGGAACTGCCCAAATCGGGAACCGGCTAGACCGGACCGAACCGGCCGATTTTGGGCAGTTCCCACAGTTGGCGGTCCGATTTCCGGTTCCTAATCTTGGAACCGGTGACCGGTCGGTCCGGTTCCCGGTTTCAAGGTGGGAACCGGACCAAACCGGACCGACCGCACCGAACCAAATTTTTTATATATAATTTATATACATAGAACCAATAAAATATATAAACATGATAACTTATTGCAACCAAAATTGCAATTTGTGGTATAAACCTCCTATGTGACAAAGAGACCATTAAAACCATTTTTGTTACTCTTTTATTTATAGAAAAAATCTCATTGTTAGTTTCATCTTCTACTCGATGTAGAACTAAGGTTCCAAGAGACCCACAAGGCACTTCAAGCCTCCAAGAGTTCCACATCAACTAAACATTAAAAGAGCAGAAGGGAGATTGTCTATAAATTCTAAGCCAAGCACAACCTTTTGCCAAATTGTTCATAGCCTTCATGGTTAAAGTTAAGTGTGAAACACATGAAGTATGTGAATCACACAAGTAAAGTTTGAATATTTTGCACGTGGAAACATGTGTGATTAGTTTTGTTGAATCGCTCGAGAACCAAATTGGATTAATCGGTCCAGAGTGCGGTCTTTCTTTAGTGCCAAAAAAAAAAATAGAGCCGATTTTGTTGGACTGGACCGGACCGGATCGGAACCGATGGTCCGGTCCGGTTCCCGGTTCTAGGACCCAACGGTCCGGTCCACAGTTCACAATTTTGGGAATCGGTGCTCCCAGTCCGATTCCCGGTTCCAAGGTGGAACTGGACCGAACCGGGTTCCGATCACCCCTAGAGATTCGGGTCTATCGCGTCTATCATCGAACCTCTGGGGGGATCTGCTAAGCCCTTTCCAAAAGCAACCTCTAGCACATACATAGGTATTTCAAATTCCAGTATGGGACCCTCTCTCTGGCCATCCTGAGCCCGGCGGTACCATGAACTGTATCGGTGGGGTACCTTTTTAGGTAGACCCGTATCGACCCAGACTATGAACCTTACTAGTTCATAAGTCCAGCCCCTAGGCCTCCCATGCAATGGAATGTAAGACGTCCGTTCTGTGACTTTCCTCGGCTAACCAAAATGCTCAAGAGAAGCTGTAATCTATAGACCTGAAATGTTATCCTACAACGGGGTGAGACGATGTCTCAGCGAGTTCAACCTCCTAAGACCCGACTAGAGAGAAAATATGCTCCAAGGGTTGCTTAAGCACAAACACGAGTCAAAGGGCTTACTTTGGCCTCGATCTCTTCCTGTAAGTCAATATAATTCAAACATTCACCGAATCACATCAACAAATAAAACCATCACACCAAATCGACTCATCGATCAATCAACCTAGTCGATTTCATGCCATCAAAGCCATCACATGGTCACTTCAACTACTCACTCCAACTATTAATTACAGCCCAACAGGCACGGCCTACCAAATGTTCAACGGTGAATTTTGGCCCAACGAGCTTAGCTGATTCCAAGTTTAGCGGTAAATTACGGCTCAATGGGCACAGCCATGCTTCAGCAGTTAAATACAGCCCAGCGGGCACAACCATACTTTGGCAGTTAACTTGATTTAACTCATAACATCATACCCAAGAACTTGCAATAGTCATCTTACTACGACTATAAATCATCACATGATCATTCACCCACGGCCAAGGACATGGTATTCCACCCTTAAATTCCTCAATTAACATAATACCTTGGCCTATTTTCCTCGAGGTAAAGATACATGATAAAAATAATTGTGTGTAGATACATGGTCGGCTTGAGCAAAAAATATAATATCTTTACTTTCAAAACTCCCACCATTTATATAGTCGATAAAAACATTTTTGGCACTGTAAACTGAAATTAATAAGTTTTGGGATAAATACCCCAAACTAGTGCTCAATTAAATAAATGCAAAGTACCACTGCAATCAGCATGAAATTTTAGTCACCAGCCATCCCGGTTGAATTTTCAGAAAATAATTAATTAATTAAATAATTACGAAAAATATTAAATAAATGCGATAAATCCAACTTAGGCCCGTTATAGCCTAATTGGAAGCCGAAACGGACCCGGAAAATTTCCGAGACTCGTACAATAAATAATAGAACGGTTCTACTCGCTAATGTCACTAACTAACCACCTAACATGCATCGGCAAATAATTAAATTAACTAATCTAATATAATCTATCCACCTAAACATGCTTAATTTAATCTAATCAACCCCTAAACATAATTATCCTACTAAGCGAGGATTAGTGAATGAAACTCACTTATTAATTGCGAAGGCTAGAACACCGCGACGACAACGCGACGGCAGTCGAATTCCAAATTGCGACGGCACCAACAGGCTTGGACCGGGCCTAAAATGGGCCCAACAAACCTCAGCCCAAGCTAAGATTTTTTGCTGAAATGGGCTGGGCCTAAGTTGGGCTGGACTGCTGAAGATTGAAGCTGGACTGGGCTTGCTTTTTGGCCTGACTTCGGCTTCAATTGGGCTGAACAAGAATAATTCGTGGGCTACTGAACCGAGCCCAAAACTGGGCTGAACCAAGCTAAATTGAGGGCTTCAATGGAGCTGCTGGTTTCTTGGGTTGAACCTACGACCACAGCTGGGAATTGGGCCAAGACGCTGGATGGAGCTGGGCTGCACTTGAGCTGAAGATGGGTCGTTTTCCTGGGATACTTTGGCGGATGAAGTGGCAGCGTGAGATGGCGCCAATTCGGTGGGGCTTCGAGCAGCTGAAGTCTTCGTTGGGGAGGGGGGGAAATTGACCTAGTGAAACCTACCACGTGAAGCTGGACTTCGGTCAACAAACGGTGGAGGTGTTGCGCGGATGGAAGGTTGGCAGCAAATTACATCCGTGAAGACAAGGGCTGGCGGTGGAATGAAGACAGGCAGAGGAGAGATGGGTGTTGGTTCGGTCGTGAGGTGCCGCACGTGCAGAGAAGGGAGCAGGCTGGCTTCGGTTGATGGTGGGACACGCGGACGTTGTTGCTGCAGGATGTCATGGATGAAGACTTGCGGTCAGCTTTGGGGAGGTTTGCTGAGCTCTGGAGTCAACGAAGGAAATTGAAAGGGAATGGAGCTGCACGGAAATGGGACAAAATGGGAGAGAGAAATCGTGGGTGGCCGTCGCGAACGAAGATGAAAAAGAAGTCGAAGACAGCTAAGAGAGGAAACGTGCAAAAAATGAAAAGAAAGAGAGAGAGGGTGAGAGAAAGGATAAGCATGAGTGAAAAATCAAAGGAAAAGCATGAGTGAAAAATCAAAGGAAATGAGTAAACAAAAGAAGATCAAGTCAGGGTGGTCGTGCGTGGCTTCAACGGAAAGAGAGAGAGAGAGATGTGGAGAGGGGCCATGCGTGAGGGAGAAGCCAACTAAGAGGGAAAAATAATAGTCAACAAGGCTTAGCCAAACATTGGGAGAAGTACACTATCAGTGTCATAAGTTGTGTACGGCGCTCACTTTGGTACCAAAAGTTTCTGTCGGATCACTTAAGTGCCAAATTTTTTAAAAATGATCATTTCAGTGCCAACGCTGATCCGGTTGGCCGGAAATCCGACGTGGTAGTTTTTTATTAATTTTTTATGCTGATGTGGCTCGCCGGAGAGTATAGTCAGCATGTAAACTACCAAACGACATCGTTTGGCGTCTTAAACCCCAAGTCGAAACTCTAAATCCCCAAATCGAGAGAGAGAGAGAGAGAGAGAGAAGCCATGGCAGCGGCGTCGTCTTCTTCCCCGAAGAACAACACCAGCACTAACCACTCTCTAAGTAGAGCCCAATCCACCATCTCCATCTGCGCCCTCCTTGTTTCTCTTACACTCCTCGTCTTCTCTCTCTCTCTGCACCTTCAACCCCCCTTCTTCCTCCTCCTCCTCCGCCCTCGCCTCCTATTTTCCCATCACTTCTTGGCCGAGTGACGGTGGCCGAGCGACGGTGGCCGAGCGACGGTGGTCGAGCAAGCTAGGTCAGCGAGGATGAACAAAAAAAAAACACTAATTTCATTCCAAAATGAACTATACGGCATCATTTTTCCTAAGCCATCCACGTATGACAGCAAAACGACGTTATTTTCTTAAGTAGGACGGAAAACAATGTCGTTTAAAGGGTTTATCGATTTTTTTTTAAATCTAAAAGCCACATAATCATTTTGGCCGGAATTTCTCGCTAGTGGCACTAAAGTGATCATTTTTCCTCTGATTTGGCACTTAAGTGATTCGACAGAAACTTTTGACACCAAAGTGAGCGCCACACACAACTTATGGCACTAATAGTATACTTCTCCCCCAAAACATTAGATACTTGGTCCCAGCAATCCTCAACCTCATCCTCTATATCTTCCCCTATCATTTTCAAGCATAAAATCTCGCAATTAAACCAAATTGAAGCTAAAATTCCAGCCCTCCTATGAGCATACGAATTTCATAATTTAAGTTTAAATTTCTTCTCCAATTTCCTCAATTCAATGTCGAATTTTATCGAAGAAAAAGCCCATACCATTTCTGCAAGTGCCCATCGCTAAATAGCTTCGCTTGGAAGCCAAAACTTCCTTAAATTTGGCCCGTAATAATTTCCGTTTGTTTTCTGAAACGTCTTAATCGATTTTTCGTAATAATCTTGGAATCTCTGAAAATTTCTCAAAGGATGAGTCGATGTTCCTAAAATAGCTCGTGAGACGAAAAAAACCTTTAATTTCTAAAATCTGATTCAAATTCGCGGTTAATTTCTCTCCGTCACATTTTTAGTGTGACCTAGGCTACCAGGTAGCTTTTAGAAATTTTTATTGCAATTGACCCGTGGTCAATTTTCTTCGAGCCACAATGAACCCACTCGACACATTGGCGACTCTCGGTTGTCGTGAAAATCTCGAGGATTCAAATACAGACACAGGGTACCAAAACGATAGAAAAATCAGTCTAGTGTCGATCAATGAAAATTTTGCAATTTTGTGAAATCACCCACGTTTAAACACACATCTCCATCGAACTGACCTATCTCTGATCTCTAATCAATTTTTAACTGTGCCGTAGTGATCTCGGCAGATGAGCATGGTAGAGCAGCCAATTTCTAGTCGAATTCTCAAGTTTATTTGCCTTAAAATCTCTTAATGACTTCCCCATATGATCTAGTTATCTCATGAGTGGCAAACTCCGAAAAAAGCACAACAGTTGCGTCGATGAAAAGCCCAACTTATTTGATCGAAATCAAGACCTGAAAATCAAGATGTCCTAATAACGCTAGGCTCTTCTGGAGCGGATTCCTGAATTTTTCCCCTTCGTTTTCGAGGAGTAGTATCTTTTGATCCTATTGGTCTACCATGCTTCAAGTGCAGGGGATTTTGATCCATTTTAGCCTGTTCTTCGGGAACGGCTATCCTAGTTGGAGCATTTGCTGCTAAAATATGAGACTTCATTACCTTAGTAGCATCATTAAATGTGTCAGGAAATCTATTGGCCATAGCCTGTAAATGGATTATGTGCTACACCTCATTTTCACATTTAGAAGTCATTGGGTCTAATTGAGATAAATTTTTTTCATTCCAAGAAAAAACCTTAATTGGTATTTGTTTTGCAGTCATGAAAGTTGTAGATATCCCAATTGATGGAAACCTAGTCTTATCGAAATGATAATCTACAAATCTGGCAGTAAAAAAATAACCAGTAGTTGGCTCCAAGAATCTAATGAAAGACGGTGAATTAAACCCAACATAAATGCCAAAACGGCGTTAGGGACCCATTTTCGTTCTTTTTGGCGGTGCTACAAGCACCTGTATTGCACAACCAAAGGTGCGCAAATGTGAAATATCTGATTCATAACCAAAAACCATTTGAAGAGGAGATTATAAAAGACTAGCAGTGGGGCTTAATCTTATTAAAGCTGCCACATGCAAAATCGCATGACCTCATGCTATATCGTTGAGATTCGTTATCAATAATAGAGTGCGGACAATGATTTAGATATGTTTAATTAAGGATTCTGCCAATCCATTTTGAGTATGAACATATGCAACTGGGTGCTCAATCTCGATTCGAAGTGAAGCACAATAGGTATTAAAACTCTTTGATATAAATTCACCAGCATTATCCATCTTTGTGCTCTTAATTGGATAATCAGGGAATTGTGTCTAGAGTTTTATAATCTGCGCAAGTAAACGTGTAAATGTGACATTGTGGGTAGATAATAGGCAAACATGGTACCATCTACAGGATGCGTCCACTAGTACCATAAAATATCGAAATGGTCCACTTGGTGGTTGTATTGGTCCACAAATATCACCCTGAATTCTTTGCAACAATAAAGGGGATTCAAGATTAACCTTTGTTATAGAAGGTTTGATAATGAGCTTTCCTTGTGAACAAGCATCACAATTATAATAACAATCCTTTTATATCCTTTAAAGGGTGCCTTTTTGAGTGAATTGGCAATTATGGGAAAATTATCTCAAAATTGGAGAATGTCAATATTTGAGTGGAAAAAATCATTAAAGGTTGTGAATGAACCTAGAAAGCCGCCGAAGTATGGTTATGCCAGTTGGGCCGAGATTTGCCACTGAATTTGGAGTCGGTCATGCCCAATCGAGCCGTGATTTACCACCTATTAAAGGCCGTGTCCAATTAGACCATGATTCACCACCTGATAAAGGTCATAACTAATATGACCGTGATTTGCCTCCTATTAAAGGTTGCGCCCATTGGGCCATGATGATTACCACCTAAAGATAGGTTGTAACCTTTGGACTGTGATTTATAGCCAAGAATTTGGTAGACTATGCTCATTGAGTCGTGAGTAAGATTTGGGACTGAATAATTGAGATGACCAGGGAGTGGTCTTGATGACATGTAATCGACTGAGTGGATTGATCAATGGTTTGATTTGTTTGATTGGATAATGTGATTGTCAGTATCCGTTATTTGAACTGACTTGCAGGAAGGAAATTGAGGCCAAGGTAAGCCATATGACTTGTGATTGTGCTTAGGCAGCCTCTAAAGTATATTTTCTTCCTAATCGGGTCTTAGGGAGTAGAATTCGCTGAGATGTTGTCTCCCTGGTTATTGTATAACTATTTTCAGGCCCTTAGTTGGCAGTGGTGGGGAACCCGAGGCCTGAAGTTCAGGAGGTTAAACTCGAAGAATTAGTGAGCATGTCCAACTAGCTAGTCCTAAGACATTTCTCTTTTGTTAAAAGTCAATTCCCTTTTTGTGGGCTTCTATAAATAAACCTACGTATTTATAAAAGGTTGATGTTGGTTTGAAAAATTTATGACCCTACTTTCCTATCCCATTATTTTATTGCCTGAGGATTATTTATATGCTTCCGCATGCGTATATTAATTGAATGGGTCGGCGATGCGTCCTGGGACATTGCTATTATATCAACCAAGTAGGGATGAGCACGTGCTCGGAGGGTCGAGACGTGACAGTTGTACTTGCTCCCAAAGAGCTTATTGCCCTTGAAGTGACGCAAACCCATGAAAGGAATACCAATTCCGAGAATACTGAGAATTCCATTACATATTATAATGAAATTTGGGATCGAAATAAAATCATCATTGATGATACTTTGCATTCTCAGTTGCTCATAAAATTATGAATGATAATTGTGAGCCGCAATCCAATATTAAATGCCGTCAAAAACAAGATTGGCCTAAGTGTGAGAAAGCAATTAAGGCTGAATTCGCTTCCCTAACTAAACGAGAGGTTTTTGGACCCATAACTCATATCCCCGATAATGTAAAGCCCGTTAGATATAAATGGGTATTTGTCTGGAAACGAAATGAGAAAAACAAGGTTATCAAGTATAAAGCCCAACTCGTAATCCAAGGATTCTTCTAGAGACCTAAGATTGATTATAATGAAACATATTCACATGTGATGGATATGATTATATTTCGTTTTCTCATTAGCCTAGTAATCTTTGAAAGATTAGAAATACGTCTTATGGACATTGTGATGGCATATTTATATGGCTCATTAGACTATGATATTTATATGAAAATTCCTAAGAGATTAAAATCTTTGAAGCATGCATTCCCCACAATTTATTCTCAATAAACTTGCAAAGATCCTTGTATGGGTTAAAGCAATCCGGTCGCATGTGGTATCAACGCCTAAGTGAGTACCTAATTAAGGAAAGGTACAAGAATGATCTTATCTGCCCATTGATGTTTATTAAGAAATTAGAAACCGGATTTGCTATTGTAGCAGTTTATGTTGACGATATAAATTTGATTGGAACTCCATAAGAGTTAGCTAAAACTGCTGAGTATTTGAAAAGGGAGTTTGAAGTTAAAGATTTGGGTAAAACCAAACTTTATCTTGATCTAAAGCTTGAGTATAAAGCAAATGAAATAATTGTCCATCAATTAGCATACGTTGAAAGATTGCTTAAACGCTTCAACATGGACAAAGCTCACCCATTAAACACCCCCATGGTTGTAAGGTCTGTAAATCCCCAAAAGGACCCATTTCGTCCTAGAGAATCTGATAAAGAGACACTTGGTGAAGTACCATATCTCAATGCAATTGGGGCTTTGATGTACTTAGCATAATGTACGAGACTAGATATCGCTTTTGCGGTAAATTTATTAGCACGTTTTAGTTCTAAGCCAACTTGGAGATACTAGAATGGAGTTAAACATATTTTTCGTTATCTCCGAGGAACCATAGATTTTGAATTATATTATTCCAAGGATTCCACTAACTCTGGTTTAGTTGGATATGCTGATGCTAGATATAGATCTGATTCACATAAGGCTCGCTCTCAAACCGGGTATTTATTTTGTTATAACGATACTGCTATTTCTTGGCATTCTACGAAGCAATCACTAGTAGCTACATCATCTAACCACTATGAGATTATTGCTTTATATGAAGCTTAAAAAGAGTGTGTTTGATTAAGATCTGTTATAATACATATTCATAATTCTTGTTATTTAATACCGATTACAAATTCTCCCACTTTAATTTATGAAGATAATGCTACTTGTGTTGCATAAGTTAAGGGAGGATATATCAAAGGTGATATGACCAAGCAAATCTCACCGAAATTTTTCTATACTCATGATCTCCAACAAAGTCGACAAATTGATGTTAAACAAATTTGATCCATAAATAATCTTGCAGATCTTTTTACCAAATCATTGTCAACATCAACTTTTGAGAGATTAGTATATGGCATTAGTATGCGGCGAGTTCACAAGATACAAGATTGACTAGCTCCAGCAGTGGCTATATGGCTCGATTGAAAGGGAGATATTATGAAATATGCATTGCACTCTTTTTTCTTTTTATCCGATTTTTTTCCCACGGATTTTTTCCGGCTTAAAGTTTTTAACGAGGCCTTTAATGCATCCATAAAAGGGAAAGATCATAAAATTTATGCTCTACACTCTTTTTCCCTTTTGTTCGGTATTTGTCCCACTGGGTTTTTCCGGCTTAAGGTTTTTAATGAGGCAGTATCATTCGATGCACATTCGTAATGAATATAATGAATATTCAAGGGGAAGTGTTATGAAATACATGAATGAATACTCATTAGATTCATCTTATCGAATGTACTTATTATGATTATGACATCTTGAATTTTCAATTCTGTTTTCAATTAAATAAACCGGGCCTTTCATCGACGCATTTATAGTGCTGTTCTCATAGCTGATCACTCCTGAGATAACTAAACTATCTGGGGAAGTCATTAAGTCATGCTAAAAACACACCAAATTGAAATTAACTACGAATTTGAATCCGATTTCAGAAATTGAAAGTTTTGTCATGTCACAAATTATTTTAGGAATGTCGACTCATCTTCTAAAGATTTTTCTGCAAATTGAGATTTTTTTGGGAAAAAATCGAGGTAGGGTCGTTTTTGTTAAAAAAATTCAGAGGACTGTTTATTATCGTGAAATTGGGATGCAAGTAGAATCTATTGGTAAGGGAAAATGCCAATTTGATCGAGAACTTGATAATTGAAATTTTTAGGGCCAAATTGATTTAATTCAAAGAGGAATTGAAGTGGGATTGTGAGAATGTGAAATTCGTATGCCCCCTTGCCCACAACCTTTGGACCCTCTAATTTGGCTTGCAAGACAAGTTTGGTGGCTACTTTTGGCTGAGGATTCTAGCTAGGGATGGTGGACCACACCATGGGGACAAGAAGATAAAGAGAAGGCCTTGGTGGCCCCCTTCAAAGCAAACTAGTCCCCCCTCCCTCTTTTATTGTCGTTGACCAGCCACCATTCAAGACCAAAGAGCTTAAAAAACTTGCAGAGAGAACCAGCAATGTGACATCCTAGATTTTCGACTCTCCTTTCAATTCAATAAATCGGGCATTTCATCGATGCGCCTATAAAGTTATTCTCAGAGCTGATCACTCGTGAGATAACTAGACTATATGGGAAAGTTATTAAGAGATTCAACCAGGAATCGGTTGCTCGATCGTGCTCATCTGCCGAGATCATTACGGCACAGATATAAATCGATTAGAGATCAGAGATAGGTCGGTTCGACTAAGATGAGTGGTTAAACATGGGTAATCCCACTAAATTTCAAAATTCTCATTAATCGACACTAGTTTGATTTTTCTATCATTTTGATACCCTGTGTCCGTAATCGAAACCTCGAGATTTTCACGACAACCAAGAGTCGCCAATATGTCGAATAGGTTTATTGTGGCTTGAAGAAAATCGACGACAAGTCATTTACATTAAAAATTTCTAAAAACTACCCGGTAGGTTAGGTCACACTAAAATCGCGTCGGAATGAAATTAACCACAAATTTGAACCCGATTTCAGAAATTGAAAGTCATGTCATGTCACGGGTCATTTTGGGAATGTCAACTCATTCTCCGAAGATTTTTCAGAGATTTCGGGATTTTTATGAAAAACCGTTTCAGACGTTGCGCAAAATTAGCGGAAAATTCGACTGGCCAAATTAAAGGAAATTTGGACTTCCAAGCTAAGCCTTTGAGTGTCGGGGATTTATAGAAAATTGTTCAGGATTTTTCTTCATCAAAATCGGATCTTAATTTGGGAAATCTAGTGAAGAAATTGAAATTAAATTGGTGAAATTTGGAATTGGAAAAAAGGGCAGCAAATTTGGACTTCAAACCTTGGATTATTGATGAATTTTATCTCTAGAAAGAAATAGGGGACATGCAATTAGGGGATGGGATAAAATTTGTTATCTTTACCCCCCCCTCCTTGGCTTCTCCCTCACGCACGGCTCCCCCATCCTCTCGTTCTTTCTACTTCTGTTTTCATTTCTTTTTCGTTCGAAGCAACCCCCATCCAATCTCTTTCTCTCTACCGCACGCTCGAAGACTCAACAAAAGTTGCTCCACGTTTGTGCTACCCATTTTCTCTGCTCCACACGTCCGTCTCCACCCCTCTCCCTTGTTGTCGTCTGTTTGCCCTGTAACCCACCGAAGCAGGCCATCTCCTTCGGTCCATGCTTCCCACAGTCGGCTCACGACCAACCAACTTGCAGCTCGACATCTCCACCATCTGCTAGCTCACCCTCGTTTTCCCCTCATCCCTGCCACACGTCCTCAATCGATGTTGGTTCTATCAACTTGCCAACCCCCTCGGTGGATTTGCTGACTAAGAAGCCTCCACTTGCCCAGCAACAGCTTCAGCCGCACGTCTTCATCTCCAGTAGCTCAAGCCAGTGTTCTTGTCTTCAGCCGTCGAGTTCAGCAAGGCCCATCTTCGCAGCATCATAGCCCCACAATTTTAGTCCAGAAGCCTGTAGCAATTTGGCCCACAATGCACCGAAGTCCAGCCCAACTTCAGCCCAAGAATTCAGCCAAAGTCAGCCCAGTCTTGAGGCCTATGAAGCAGCCCAAGCCCACAAGGTGAGCTCAGCCCAAATCGAGAACAAATCTCAGCTTGGACTGAGATTTGTTAGGCCAAGGTTAGGCCCAGTCCAAGCCCATTGGTGTCGTCGCGAGCCCAAGCCGCTGTCGCACCATCGTCGCGGTGAACCAGTCTTCGCTTTGCACAAGTGAGTTTTGCTCACTAATCCTTACTTAATAGGCTAATGATGCTTAGGAGTTGTTTAGATTTAATTAAGTGCAATTAGGTGGATAGATTAGATTAGAATAATTAAATTAGAAACTTACCGATGCATGTTAGGCAAATGGTTAGTGCATTTAGCAAGCAGACACTATTATTTATTGAGTGAATCTCGAAAATTTTTCGAGTCCGTTTTGGCGTCCAATTAGGCATTACGGACCTAAATTGCATTTGTTACAATTATTTAATAATTTCCGTAATTATTTAATTAATTAATTATATTTCGAAAATTAGGCTGGGACAGCCGACGATCGGAATTTTATGCTGATTATGGTGGTGCAGTCCGTTTATTTAATTGAGCTTTAAATCATGCTAAAATGATTTAATTGTATTTTTATGATTTTATTCCTAAGTTAATTATTTCAATAATTGATTGGAAATTAACTAAGTGTCGGTTTACAATACCAAAAATATTTTTGTGGACCATATAAAATGATGAAAATTATGGAAAAATAAATTACTATATTTTGATTAAGGCCAACTGTGTACCCACACACAGCTATTTTTATCGAGTTTGATAAAAATTGATAAATTGTTATATGATGAAAATGGTATACTATCTTGGCTTGAGAGGCCTAAATTATCAACTTTGGGCAAGCATATAAATAGTATACCATAGTATCAGCTTTAAGTTAGCATGTAGTATCAGCTTTGGGTGAGCATATGTAGTATACTTTGATGGCCTAAGGGCCCAAATCAATTAGCTTTGGGTGAACATATATACAGTATACTATATTATCAGTTTTGGGCGAGCTATACTATCTATTATCAACTTTGGGTGAGCAATCTTGAATTAATAAGACTTTATAGATAATATTGAATGTATCAACCAGAGGAAGGTCGTGATAACATGTAATCGACTAAGTCAATTGATCAATGAATTGATCTGATGCTGTGAATTGATGTGGTTCCTGTATAATTGACATATACTGACTTGCAGGAAGAAACTGAGGCCAAGGTAAGTCCTCTAACTCGTGTTGTGCTTAGGCAGCCTTTAGAGTGTATTGGCTTCTTAATCGGGTCTTATGAGGTAGAACTTGCTGAGACGTTGTCTCCCTGGTTATTATATAATCATTTTTAGGTCCTTAGATGGTATTGGCGAAGGACCAAAGGCCCAAAGTGTAGAAGGTGAAACCTGAAGAATCAACGATCCTGTCTGACTAGTTAGTCATAGGACAATCCTCTTTTGATGGAAGTCGATTCATTTTTGTAGGCTTTATTTTCTGAACTCGCTGTCTAAGACATGATTTAATAGTCCGACTTGTATATTTTTGCACTATGGTTTACAAGGTATATAAGTGTGGTTGTTTTTAAAGTGAAAATTTGGAGTCATACTTTTCTATCTCATGGTTTTATTGTCTAGGGATTATTTTATATGCTTCCGCATGCGTATTAAAATGAAAGAGTTGGCGATGTGTCCTAAGACATCGTTATAAATCGACCAATTGAGGGATGGGCGCATGCCCAAGGATCAGGGCGTGACAAGCAGCTAGCCCTAAGCCGTCGCACGCCCATCCGTCCACCGGAGCTACACCGCGACATCGTCGCGCCTCGCTCTCCAACCGCACTAGACCCACACATCCCAGGTCGCCGTTCCGCCTCCATCGTGACCCCAAGCCATCCCCAAAGCTGCTCGAGCTCGCCTCGCAGCTGCCAAAGCCGCCTGGAAGCCTGTTGAGCCCTGTTCGAGCTGCAACAGCCCCTGCCGGTCTTCCTTGCTCGTCTTCGCCTTAACCAAACCACTGGCCAACTTGTCGGCCCAAGACTAGAAGCCAAAGCTAGTGGATCTCTAGCCCACTATTTGGCCCATTTTAGTGGCCTTCTCGACCCCGCTTGGCAGTCTCGCTTTGGAGTTCGTCGGTCCTCGCCGCATCCCCGTCGTTTTGATCCAAGCATATCATTAATAAAGTGAGTTTAACTCACTAATCCCTACTTAATAAATTAATGATGTATAAGGGTTGATTAGTTTAGACTAAGTATAGATTAGGCGAATAGTTATATTAGATTAACAATTTAATTAATCGTTATTGCATGTTAGGTGGTTAGAGTAGTGTAATTAGAACTAGACAAGCTCTAGTATTTATCTAGAGTGGTTCATAAATTTTTCAGGCCCATCTCGGCTTTTAATTAGGCTTTTCCGGCCTAAGTTGCTATTTTTGGTATTTAATAATTAATTTTCATAATTATTTAATTATTTATTTATTTTTCCGAAAATTAGACCAGGATAGTCGATGACCGAAATTTCGTGTTAATTGTAATGGTGTGATTGAATTAGTTATTTGACTGCTATTTTATGGAAATTGAGTGTGATTTGTGATTTTGGGTTTTATCCCAAAATTTATTTAATTTCAGTAATTAATTGGAAAATAACCGAGCGTTGGTTTACAACGCCAAAAATGAATTTGTGGACTGTTGAAATTAGTGGAATTTTCAAAAGGAAAAATATTGTATTTTGGCTAAGGCCGATCGTGTACCCACACACGATTATTTTTATCGAGTATGATAAAAAAAAATGGTGAAATAGTTGGATGATCATGATGGTATACTATATTAGCGTACGGGTTGGTATGTCAGCTTAGCGCGAGCGGTATACCGGTATACTATATTAGCCTACAGGCCTTGATATGTCAGTTTAGTGCGAGCAGTATACCTTAGCAGCTTCTGGTGAACATTATTAGTATACTACATCAACCTACGAGCCTTGATATATCAACTTAGTGCGAACAGTATACTATTTTTTATTAGTTTAGTGCGAGCTATACTATCTATTATTAACTTAGAGTGGGTAGTCCTGATATACTCGGACTATATATATAGTATTGAGTGGGTCGGCCAAGGGTAGGTCATGATAACATGGAATTGACTGAGTCGATTGATCGATGATTTGATCTGATTGGTTGAAATGATTGATTGAGTGGTTGAAATATATTGACTTGCAAAAAGAGACTGAGGTCAAGGTAAGTCCTCTGACTCGTGCTTTTGTTTAGGCAGTCCTCATGGCGTATTTTCTTCCTAGTCGGGTCTTAGGGGAGTGAACTCACTGAGATGTCATCTCACCTCGTTGTGGGATAACATTTCAGATCCTTGGATGGCAGCTCCTCCCAAGCATTTTGGACAGCTGAAGAAAGTCACAAAATAGAGGTCTTACATTCTCCTACATGGGAGCCCTAGGGGCTAGACTTATGAATTGGTACGGTCCATAGTCTGGGTCAATGCGGGCCTCCCCCATAAGGTGACCCACCGATACAAATCATGGTACCGCCATGCTTAGGATGGCCAAAGAGAGGGTCCCATACTGCAATCTAAGATATCTCTATATGTGCTGGAGGTTGCTTTTGGAAAAAGCACAGCAGATCCCCCTGGAGGGTCGGTGGTAGACCCAATTGACTCGGATCTTGAAGACCCAAGAACTCTAGTATACTTGGCTGCAAGCTCAAATGAGAGTGAGGAGGTGGAGGAAGAGGAAGACCTGTAGTTTTATGAAACCCCCTATTTTGTAGACCTGGCGTGTATATATATATATATCGACTTGGTTTGTGTATGACTTGTTATGATATGTATATATAAGTGTGTTGTTGGATTTCAAAATTATGGCCCTACTTTCCTATCCCATCTTGTTGTTGTCTGGGAATTATTTATTCGCTTCCGCATGTGCATTTAAAATTGAATGGGTCGGCGATGTGTCATAGGACGTCGCTATTTAATCAACCGCAGAGGGATGGGCACGTGCTCGAAGGATTGGGGCGTGACAATGGTACATTTGTATCATACATTCTAAGTACATATTCATATATAATGAATATTCATCTCCCTATCAAATGTATGTAGTATTCAATACATTGATATTAATAATAAGTACATTCTTGTTTTTTATAAATAGGACCTTAGTTTTTGTTGTTACATAACAATGATATATTGGAAATAAAATTCTCTCATCTAGCTTTCTCTACGATCTTTTGTGTTCTGGCTTTCTCTACTCAATCTCTCCATTCTCTCTATTATATATGCACAACACAATATTTTACAACACAATGCACAAATGAGCCTATTCTTCATTTTTGGAAGGACAATTGTATATATAACCCCTAAGATCGAATCCTAGCCATCTACTCAATCGAACGGTTAAGATTTGATCTCTAAGCCTAATTAATTTGCTCAGGGGCCAAGCAAGCTAGAAAATTAGGCATGTGATTATTCGAACGGTAGTGATGCGTCGAAATCAATGATTCAGATTGAATTTGCAATTGAGGCCTAATTAGGGGCATTTTTGTAATTTCACAAAACTTGGATGTATTTTTGCAAAATCTAAAAAATTGGAGGGTATGGGAGAGAAGTACACACAACGAGACGCCAAGGGGTGGTCACTGTTGCTAAAAGCTAGCCCAAGGAGGGCCGAACCCGCTTTCTTCACCAATGACTAGTTGGATTGGTCTAAACCAAATCGGTCAATTTAGTCTCCCTTCGGGCGGCTCGGTCCTTGTCTTCTTGAATATTATGCAATTTAGTCCCTGAAAGGATAAATTGAAACTTTGCCTAATTTGAGAAAAAAAATAGCCTAATTTGAAGAGAAAGGTTCCAATTTTGAAGAAAGGCCAACTAAACTATAAACCGACCGAAAAAAAAAAAAAAAAAAAAAAAAAACTAAACTAAACTAAACTAAACTAAACCATATAAGAAGTTTCCAAATGAATTCTCCAAATTGACTGCTTCATAATACCCGCACCTATCATTTCTACGTATATTTGTAGCTTAACGACTACTTAATCAAATCTCGTAATTCAAAATCCATAAAGCCCTATATTGGTACCTTAACACCAAATATTAATCCAATTAGATAAATGAAGGACGCAAGCACTTATTGGGCATCATGATACAAAATCAAATCAGTTTGGCGAGGTTCTTGTGGCGAGGTTCTTGTGGCGCAAAACCTTCTTCTCATTACCCTTTCCTCTCCTCTCTCCTTTCTTCTCTCTCCGTTTCTTTATGCTTAACGTGACCTTTCTTTGTTCTTTTCCTCCTCCGTTTTTTTCTTTGATCACACCCCTACATTTTTGACTTGGTCAAAGAGATTTAAATATTACATGTTCGGGGCTAGTAAAGCAATTCACAATTTACTATCCAAGACGCCAAACCAAATCCACCTTCAAGGCAAAATACTTTGAACCAATGGATTTTAAATGATAGATGCCGACCCTTTTTCTCCATTGTCTTGTGAACTCGATTGTGCTGGAGTTGGTGGAATATTGAAAAGCGAGAATCAAAAGGTTATCACATTCACGACATGAACCGAGTCTTGGTCACCCTTCATATATGTTTTCACATTGCCAAAATATGGTCCGACACACTTTATTCACTCAAACGATGACTTAGTAAGAAAAAATGAGCGAGCATCTGCTCTTTATCTCATCCATCTAAATGCAAGTCAAGTCCCCGCCATTGTTTATTAGCGAAATATCTTGACAAATCTCCATGCCATGTTGTTCTTCTCATCCATCTAATCGCAAATCAAGTCCCCTCCATTGTTTATTAGCTAAACATCTTGACAAGTCTCCATTTCATATTGTTGTTCTTGGTTGTCTTACGTTGTACGTTGTGTAAGTCCCATTGCCAATAGCAGGAAATGGAAAAATTACCCAATCAATTCTAAACTTATTGTACAGCTTTCAATTCAGTCATAAATTTTCCAACTTTACTAATTGAGTGATAAACTTTTGTGCAAAATTTCATTATAGTCCTTCTAGATAAATCATGCCATCTTACGTTGCAAACTGTAACATCACCAATTTTCTGGTAAAAATTGGCTATATATTAGAATTCACTAAAATATTTAGGACAAAATTGGCAAAATCAAAACGATTCTATTCCTGGAAGTAGATTCTGATCAGAAATGATTCTTTTTTATTATGTTCCCAGGAACTGATTCTAAGCATTTTAAGCCGTTTGGTAACTATCCAAAATTTCTGATTCTAGAATAAAATTGCGTTTGGTACTGTGCTCATTAATTCTGTTCCAAATCAATTTATTTTAATTTTTAAATAATTTTTACTTTTTTACTTTTTTCCTTTTTTTCTTTTCTTTTTCCTTTTTCCTATTCTTCCTTCTTCTTCTTCTTCTTCTTCTTCTTCTTCTTCTTCTTCTTCTTCTTCTTCTTCTTCTTCTTCTTCTTCTTCATGTGGCCGGTCGCGGAGGGCCGGTGACCTCACCGGAGCATCGCTGGCCCTCGGCGAGGCCAGCCCTCATCGGCCGAGCCTCACCGGCAGCTGGGCGAGGCTCGGCCTCGTCGGTGGCCAGCCGGCCTCGCCGGTCGGGCAAGGCCCGCCCGGCCACCGGTGGGGCCGGGTGAGGCTCGCCTAGCCACCGGCGGGGTGGGCGTCGTAAGGCTTGCCCAGCCCCGGCGAGGCAAGGCCCGCCTTGCCACTGGTGGGCCGGGCGAGCCCCATAGGGGCTAAGTAGGCCTTGCCCAGCCCCAGCGAGGCCCGCCTGGCCACCGGCGAGGCTCGGCCTCGCCAGATCTAGTGAGGTGAGCCTCGACGGTGGTTGGGCTTGCCTTCGGTGAGCTCGCTGGACCAGCGGACGGCGACCGGCGGTGGCAGCGGACGGCGGGCGGCGGCGGCAGACGGTGGCAAGTGGTGGTGGACGACGGTCGCGAGATAGTCGAAGGGAAGAAGAAGAGTTGTTGGTTTTGATTCTCAATTATGATTCTGGAACAAGAATCAACTTTTTTTTATTCTGGATTCCACTCCCAATCTATTCCCGGGAACAAAAAAATTTTACCAAACGCGATTCTAAGCCCAAACTGATTCTGGGAACAAAATATCAGAATTTGGCCTTGTTTGGATGGTTACCAAACAGGGCCTAAATTTCCATCTGTACAATAGATCTAGAACTGATCCAATAATATTTCCATAGAAAGACATTATTTATATATGTAAATGTTTTTTCTATGGCACACTTGCTTGTAGAGGTTCACCCGTGCCTCCGGGGATGCTGCTGGACGTCAATGAGGATCACCAGGATTGCTCGAAGGGACAAAACGTAGATATAAGCTTGTATCAGTGACCGGTGGTGATGTTAGGGTTGCAACGGCCAGCAAGCGGGGGCTTGGAGGGACAACGAGAGACAATAAGGACGAGGCATTGTGCTGGATAGGAGGATTGTTACAGGAGCACGCCACGTAAACCGCCTTGAGTGAGACTCACCAATTTTCTAGGTCCATTCCTCACGACTTCTCACCTCTCAATTCTGGCTACTTTCCTTTCACGTCTGGTGTGTCCGGGCATGTAAAGCGTGGAAGTTGATGGATTCGACAATGGGGATGATGTGGAAGTGAAGAAGTGAAGGCCGCCTGGCTTCTCTCTCTTTTTGTTCGTAAATGTCCCCTTTTATAGCAAAAAGTCTATCACTGGAAAAGTCTGGACCCGTGGAATCGACTAAAAATCGCTGAATTTTGGCTTGATTTGTCACCAAGAACCGGTCGCGAATTTCTCTTATTCACTTCCAAATTAGCGCTTCAAATCTTTGGTCTTCCATTTTAGCTTCTACTCATATTCTCGTGAGCGCATCCAAATTCGCTCACCTCCATTCACTATTCCACCGCCAGCTTGATTCTTTCTCTTAGTTGCTCTGGCCATTATCCGTTATTGATCTTTATTGGCCCCCAGATTTTCGAATTCGGCTCCCAATCTTTCCAGAATTTGTTTCTTGATTACAGCCAATTCCCTTCCTGGTTTACTTCAGCATTTAATCTCCACCGCCTGAATTTCGGATGCTGAACATTGTTTGTCTTCACCAGACTTGATCAATTTCTCCACTTTTCCCTTGAAGATTATAGAAATAATCTTTGAATGCATCCATATCTAACCTTATCTTTGAGTACAATTCTTTTAAACGTGGACTTAAGGGTCAAATTGATCATCATCCGTTTTGTCCTTGTAACATGTTTAATGCATGTAAAGTAATTCTAAACGTTATCATTATTTAGACGCCATGAAATGTCTAATGCCTATTGTAACTTTAATATGAAATGACTAAATATGATAGCTAAAATTTAGGTGCTAACGACAAAATATGTTTAAAATGCTACAAAGACTATGAAATGGCTATCTTAAACTAATGAAAAGACTCCTCAACAAAACTCTCAACCAATGCAGATATTTAAAATTATCCACGACACGAAAGTTGAGCACGAAACTCAATCATGCTATAGCTCTCTCCATTGAACAACATTTCAAGTGAGCTTATAGTAAAAAAGATCTTTTGAAACACTAGATGATCCATAACTTTTTTTTATAGGTCCAAAGAAGATCCATAACTTGGCCGACCCAAAATCAAGCCTAAAGTTGTCAAATTTAGGTCCGAAAGCCATTCATCACGGACTATTCACCACTTGTGGCCAACTCCAAAATTTTGTTTTGAACAAACTGTAAGTGCAAATTGAGTTTCATAAAATCCTATAATTTCATAATACCTTATATTATCGTGTTTCTAAATGTGGTCACAGTTCAATGACTACTTAGCAAAACTCATAGTTCAAAATCCACAAAACCCCAAATGGATGCCCTAACCCCAAATATCACTCCGATTAAATAAATAAAGGCGCAAGCGGACATCATGATGCGGAGTCAAATTGGCTTGGTGAGATCACTATGGCACAAAACCCTCTTCTCTTTCCATTTCCTCTTTTTTCTTCTTTCCTTTCCCTCTCTCTCTTTCTTTTCCCCGAGCGTCTCGGTTTCTTTATGCTGAACGTGTCCTTTCTTTGTTCTTTTCCTTTTCCTTTTTTTTTTTTTTTTTTGAGTCATATGACGATCTTTTGACTTATCAAAAAGATTTAAATATTACATGCTTGGGGCTAGTCAAGCAAGTCACAATTTACCTTCCAAGCGCCAAACCAAATCGACCTGTAAGGCAAAATACTCTAAAACAAATTTATTTTTTTCTCCGTTGTGTTGTGAACTCATTTGCGCTGGAGTTGGTGGATTATTGAAAAGCAAGAATCAAATGGTCATCACATTCCTGGCCTGAATTGAGTCTTGATCACCTTCCCTATCGTATTTCACGTCGGAACATCTAGTTTTGCATTATCAAAATATGGCCTAACAAACTTTATTCTCTCATACGATGACTTATAAGAAAAAGTAAGTGGGATCTACTTTTTATTTCATCCATCCATGCGCAAGTCAAGTCCCCTCGATTATATATTAGCAAAACATCTTGGCAAGTCTCCATGCCACGTTGTTCTTCTTGGTTGTCTTACATTGTACATTGTGTAAGTCCCATTGCCAATGGCAAAGAACGAAAAAATTACCCAATCAATACTAAATTAATTGTATTTGTGCCAATTTAGTCATAATTTCCAACTTTGCCAATTGAATTAAAACCTTTTGTGGAAATTCTAGTATAGTTCTTTTGGATAATTTGTGCCATCGTATGTCGCAAATCGACAAGTCACTGATTCTAGCGAAAATTAGCTGTATATTGGAATTTTCTAAGATTTTTAAGACTGAATTGGTAAAATCAAAAAGTTTCATACTAAAACAGCATCCGTACAATAGATATAGAACGGATCAGATAATATCTTTGTCATGCCCCGATCCACGGGCACACACACATCCTTCTCAATTGGTCGATTTTATAATGCGATATCCCAGGACTATGTATCGCCAACCCTTTCATTTATTAAGCACATGCGGAAGCAGTTACAAATCCCTAGACAGTAAATCGATGGGATAAAAAAGCAAGGTCATATTTTTCATATTGAAATTTACAACCATACTTTTATACAGAACATAACTCAAAGTATTTCACAAACTATTCACGACTTTCTAATTTCACTCTATTCACATCAAAACAGGATTCCCAAAAGAGGATGGGACCTCAGTCCTCATCCGGTCGTACTTAGGATCCCTTCCTGGATCATCTTCTTCTTCAAAAATTCTCTCTCCTCCTCAGGTTTCACTTCAGTGCTCTCCTTCTCCGATTCCTCCTCCTCGGGCTCACCTGCGGTCCTGAAATGTTGTCCCACAATTGAGATGATACTACGTCTCAACAAGTTCTACCCCACTAAGGCCCGATTAGTAGACCATTATACTATAGGCTACCTAAACACGCACAGGTCAAAGGACTTACCTTGGCCTCAGATCCTACCTGCATGTCAGTACAATTCATAATAGGCACCCATTTACTCAAAACAAATCGAACCAGTCGATTACATGTCACACAAATCATTCCCCACGGTGGAATATCTAAAAGTCAGACCACGTGCATTCTCTAGGATGACATACCAAGTCTCCAAGCTACGTGCCTCAAACCTTGGGCCCACGTGCATTCTTTAAGGCGACCTCTTCGCCAAGGTGGTACATCAAGTTACTGAGCCACGTGCCCTTTAAGATGCCATTCTCGAATATTGGACCCGCGTGCATTTTCTAAGGCACTAGTTCGCCAAAGTGACGCATCAGATCACCAAGCCACGTGTCCTTTTTACGATACCCGGGCCCACATGCCTTCTCTTAGGTGCTAACTCACCAAAGTGATGCATCAATTCACCGTGCCCACGTGCCCTTTTTACGATGCCATACACTGTCACAGAGCCAAGTGCATTCTCCAAGAGGACATACCGAGTCTCCGACCCACGTGTATTCTCTTAGGCAACCTCTTCGCCAAGATGACATATTTAACCACTGAACTCACGTGCATTCTCCAGGTGATATTCCAATGCACCGAGCCCACGTATTTTCTTTCAGGTGATAACCAATTTACTTTCGATATCGACAACCAATACCCAACGATTTCTCAATCAAATAATTAACAATCAACTCAATATGAATAACTCCTAAAAATTCATAATTAAATCAATTCCATACAAATTGAAGCTCAATTAAATAAACGGACTACGTCATGACAATCAGCACGAAATTCCAGTCACCGGCCATCCCAGGTTGAATTTCCAGAAAAATAATTAATTAATTAATTAATTTCAAAAATTAATAATTAATTACTAAAAATCCAATTTATGCCCGTATTGCCTAATTGAAGCCCGAATCGGGTCGGTAAAAATCCCAAGATGCTTTCAATAAATAGTAGACTATGTCTACTTGCTAATTGCACAATCAAAATGTCTAACATGCATCACAATTGTCTAATAATCACTAATCTATTCTAATTTAACCACCTAATTGCATTTAATTAAACCTAACCAACCCCTAAGCATAATTAGTAAACTAAGCAAGGATTAGTGAGATTACTCACTGGAATCGCACGCAACTCGGATCAATCCAACGAGGACAGCGCGAGGATCAACTCTTCCCAAAGCACGGCTTGGGTTCGGGGCTCGGAAACGGCCCAAAAGCGGGCCAAAGGGGGTTGGAAACCCACTTGGTAGGTCACTGACCTAGCTGCAAAACAGGGGGAAAATGAGATGGTTGGGGGCGGTAAGGGGTCAGGAGAGCGGGCGGTGGCTCGGTGAGGCGCACAACCGCTCTAGTGAGGCCGAACGGTGGCCGGACAATGGCCTGAGATGGCCGAACAAGGCTAGGCAAAGGCGGGGTTGCACGGGGGAGGACGCTTGGGTGATGGAGAGGGCAGGCAGCGTACGGGTAGCGAGCGGTGGACGCATGGACATTGCGCGGGTGGCGGTCTGGCTCCGATGCAACGGCGACGGCAGCTCCGATCTTCAGGCGAGCTGCTTCCGAATCTACTGTCTTTGCTTCAGCTTCTACTTTTGCTTCTGTTCGTTCAAACAAAAGGAGGGAGAGAGAGTGTGTCGAGAGAGAGAGAGAGAGAGAGAGAGAGAAGAAGATAAGAGGGTTTGACTAGTCAAAAAGAAAAAGAGAGAGAGAAAGAGGCAAAGTGGGAACCGGCAAGAGGGAAAAAGGGGGAATGGTCGGCGTGGGGAGGGGGTTTCGGATGGAGGAGAGAGAGAGAAGGGAGAAAAGGTCACGTGGGGGAGAGTGGAGAGATAAAAGGGAGAGAGAGAAAGAGAAAAAAGAAAAGAAAATAATAAAAATAATAAGATATTTATTTATTCTTATTACCATTATTATTTTACATTTCTCTTTCACTTTTTAATTTCTTCCGGTCTTCAATTTTTCCTCCGATAATTTCTTTTCCGAAATTTCGGACTCGTCAATAAATTGATGGACGATGAGACGATATCCAAAAATGAATTATGACACGTACAAATATTCGATTCCCGAAACCAAATTAAATTTCATGGTTAGAATCAATCAGACGCGATTTTAGTCCAATCCAACCAATTGAGTAGCTTTTAGGGATTTTACCATGGATATATCCCTTAACGGCTTCACCCAATAGGTTAGTTAACTCATGAGTGATCAACTCAGAGAAAAAGGACCATAAGCACGTCGACGAAATACCCATTTCACTTTATCGAAAACAGGGTCGAATTTCAAGATGTCACAATCTTCACAGAAAAACATTATTTATTTGAGTATTTGGTTTTTCTTCCCATGATAATTGGATCTGTGAAGTAATTATAATTCGCATGAAGCGTGATATTCCTCTCATCCTATTAGGATATTTCCATATGCACCAAATAACAATAATTAGTTTACATAGACTAGTATGGCATCACAATTATCCAACTCAATTGATGTAGTTATATTTGTTGACAAATTACTGGTTTATTTTACTTTTTGCTGTAGTAATTGATCATCATGAACAATAACTTCTATGGTACACTTTTTGTGCTGAATAATATTACGGTGTTTCGTCATAATGTACAAAAAAATGTGGTAACAAGTTGTAAAATTGATTTATCACGTTATATTGTCACACCCCGATCCTCAAGCGCATGCCCATCCTCTCGTGGTTGATAATAAAATTGCGAGTTCCAAGGACGAGTCGCTGACCCTTTCATTTTATTGCACACGAGGAAGCGAACAACAAATCCCCTGACAGTAACCATCTCGGAATAGAAAAGCAGGATAACAGATTCACAAACAAAACATGCTTTTAAAAACATACTGAGTCACGTACAAAAGCCAACAACCAAAAGACTTCAAAAAACCAGCTCTCAAGGAAACTGTCCTATCTGACCTACACCTCAAATCCCCTCAGCTCGGCTCCAGGTTCTCCACTCTACGGTCCTGAAAAAGTTAAAGCCCACGGTGGAGTGAGATATAAATCTCAGTGAGTTTACACTCTAAACCTCAATTAGGAGAGTAATACGCCTAAAGGCGTCCTAACCACACAATCACATAACCACAGAGACTTACCTCGTCTCAGATCCTCCTTGCATGTCAGTACAATTTATATAACACAGAAATGCAATGATAACACTTGATCAATTGGAGCGTCTCAAATCACATCTCCATCAATCATTACATCTTAGTCGATCATATATTCCAATTGCTCACTGTCACATAGGCATGACCTATCATGCATTCCAATTGATTACAATCACACAAGTACGATCTAATCGTCACACAGCGGATCTAACCATCACATAGCGGAACTATCCATTACACACTGGATCTACCCAGCACACAGTAGACCTAATCGTCACACATCAGTTTTATCCATCACACAGCGGATTTATCCGTCACATAGCGGATTTAATTGACACACGGTAGATCTATCCATCACATAGTGGATTTATTCGTCACATAGCTAGGAGTTGCCTCGCCCCATTGAGTACGACAACGTCTACCTCAAGACTGCTTTCCACATAAAAGTATCGTTCACCCGACCAAGGACATTGAGCTTCGCACTTAAATTCCTCAATTAAAATAATATATTGGCCTATTTTCTTCGTGTTAAAAATACCCGATAAAAATAATCGTGTGTAGGTACACGGTCAGCTTGAGCCAAAAATATAATATCTTTCTTTTGGAAAATCCCACTATTTAATATAGTCCATACAAACATTTTTAGCGTTGTAACCCGACACCCGGTATTTTCTAATTAATTATTGAAATTACTTAATTTTAAGATAAATACCTAAAATTATAATTTCCACTCAATTTGCACAAATTAGCATTCAATTAAATAAACTGAATGCACCATTGCAATCAGCACAAAATTCTGCAAATTTATCCTAGTCTAATTTCTGAAAAATAATTAATAATTAAATAAATTACCGGCAATTAAATAAATTACAAAATAAATAAATTAAAGCACTTAATTAAATTAACCTAAACTAACCAGGCTAATTAATCTAACTAACAATTAAATCTAACCATTCTACCTAATTCAGTCTAATTACACTAATTATATAAACTAACTAATTCCTAACTAAATCCACCTAACTATTCTAATTGAACTAACTAAATAACCAACTATATACTTACTCTAATTAAATCATCCTAAGCTTAATTAACTTAACTAACCTACTAATTAGCTAACTAATCCACTTCTAAGTACCATTAGCCTACTAATTAGAGATTAGAACACGAACTCACTGGTTTAGTGCGAAAACAAGTTTACGGCGACGGCAGCGCAATGGCGACCGAGACTTGAGCTCACGGCAAGGCCGAGGGAAGCTTGGACTGGGCTGAAAATGCCTTGCAGTACACGGCGAAGGACTGTCTTGGCTCTGCAGAAGGCGAAAACGTTGCTGGGCTACTCGGTGGGGGTGGGTTGACGAAGATGGAAGGTGTGCGGGCCTATCGCAACGTGAAGGAAGGATCGGTGGGCTGTCACGGGCGTGGGGATTTTCTGGTGATGCACGTGGACGGTGGGTGGGCGCACAAATGGAGTTGGTGAGTTCGTGAAGATGGAGGGGAAACGCTGGCAGACGGTGGGGTTTTGAGGGTCAACACCGGCTTTTCTGGTTGACTCGGTTGGAGGCGTGGACCACGATGGAGCAAGCTGTCTTCGTGGCAGCTTGAAGGAACGTCGGTGGAGATGAAAAACAACAAATGAAAGAAGCTGAAGTTGCAGGGAAAAGGCAGAGAGGGACGATCGCTCGATGAAGATGGAGGCCAGCTTGGACGTGCTCGAGAAGATTAGAAGAAAAAAGGCCAAAAGTCAAAGAAATTATCTAGTCCATTAAAGCTTTGTCCCCTAAAAACCTCCATGTATATCCCTTGTGTCCCCCCTATTACTTTATTGTAATTGAATCCACAAGTAATCCAATTTTGGTGCTAAAGTTGCAGCCCCCAACCATAGCTCTGAATTTCCTCAAAATAAACTTCAATTTCTTCTCTGATTTCCCCAATTTGATGTCCAATTTTGTTGAAAAAAAAAACCCATACAATTTCTACAAGTTCCCATCAGCAAATAGCTTAGTTTGGAAGGCAAAATTCCCTTCAATTTCACCCATCCGAATTTCCGTTCGTTTTCTGAAATGTTCAAATTGATTTTCCGTAAAAATCCCATAATCGCTGAAAATTCTTTGGGGGATGAGTTGACGTTTAAAATAAATCGTGACACGAAAAAACTTTCAATTTATGAAATCGATTTCAATTTCGCGGTTAATTTCAATCGACGTGATTTTAGCGCATCTTAATCTATCGGGTAGTTTTTAGGAATTTTTAATGCAATTGACCCTTGATCGATTATTTTCGAGCCACAACGTACATCTTCGACACATTGGCGACTCTCAGTTGTCATGAAAATCCCGATGTTTCAAATATGGACACAGAGTACGAAAATGACAAAAAAATTGGTTCAGTGCCATTCGATAGAAATTTTGCAATTAGGTGGAATCACCCACGCACTAATCATATACCTCTATTGAATCGACCTATCTCCGGTCTCTGATCGATTTTGATGGTGCTGTAATGACCCTTGCAGATTAGCACGATTGAGCAATCGATTCTTGGTCAAATTATCAAGTCTATTGCGTTTAGATTCCTTAACGACTTCACATGATAAGCTAGTTAACTCGTGAGTGGCCAACTCAGAGAAAAATGCTATAGGCACATCGATGAAATGCCCATTTCATCTCATCGAAATTATATTTGAAAATCAGGATGTCACATATATATGCATATTTAGTCCTAACAGCATAAAATAAAATATTACATAGTAATACCCTCAGAATTTTATTACCTACTTATTGGAGACTTGAGTTAATGATATCTTGGTAAATGACTATATATCAACAAATGATTTAATTTCAATTTTGATAATGTGGGACTTCTCATATAGAAAATTTGTGAAATCAATGCTAACTATTTTAACACTTTCAACTTTGGTGTGATGCCTTCAGGCTTTTTAGCCAAAAGAAGCCGCGTCGAAAGCGAGAGCTTTCAGAGAAACAAAGTGGAAACGGCCATCATCGTGCTCGAGAAGTCTAGCGATCGATATTCACTGCAATCTCCTTGATGGACAAAATAATTTATAGCACTTTTATGTGTAACTTTGCTTTTTGGGACAAATTATCTTCCAATAAATCCCATTCAAAAACATGTTGGATTATTTGAAACTCCTAAATAATCTCTACTTATTAATAAATAACAATCTCAACAGGTTTGGTGACTTTTGTTCCCAAAATTTAATATTGATATTTGTTTTCTTCCAATGATCAAGATATTCCGTGAAAAATTCAATCATCGGTGGTCGTCCTTTGGGAAGATCGTCGGCATTGAAAGTACTTTACTAATGTACCATTGTATGTAATATTGTGTTTGACATGGCGGAGTGGAAAGGAATCAAGGAATGGCATGGCATGACTATTCCGGTATTTTATTTGGTAAAATGTGGAAATAAATTGGAATAGGGATTCTTGTGTTTTTTTCTTTTTTTTTGGTCGATTCTACTCTATTCCTATGCTAACTCTCACTCTCAGACTTTTGCCCTGCCATGACTATTCCGGTATTTTGTTTGGTAAAATGTGGAAATAAATTGGAATAAGGATTCTTGTGTTTTTTTTTTTTTTTTTGGTCGATTATACTCTATTTCTATGCTAATTTTCACTCTCAAACTTTTGCCCTGCCTCCTTGCAGGGCGTAGGAGTCGAAACCTACTCCTGAAACGAAATCATCCCCACCCCAACCCTCCCTAAGAATGTGGGGATTCGAACCCCCACCTCCCCCTTTCATGTTCGAAAGGTGACCATTGGGGCAAATCCCAGTAGTTAGGGATTCTTGTGTTTGGTTGGTATGAAATAATGCTGTGGGAATGGCATTGAATGATGATTTTTAATAATGTTTACATTGTATTCATATTAATAGTACTAGCAAATGGGCACACGTTTCGTGTATGGAAAAAAAAAAAAAAAAAAACGGTTGAATCCCTTCAAAAAGGGGCCAAAATGATTATTCTTTTCTTGCCAAACGTAGATCGGGACAACTCTTGTTCAACATTTTCCTCCCTTTTCTCCCACTTTACTGGTAATGTCCAATTTTTTTTCTACATAGAATTTAGCTTAGTATATGTCCAAATAAATTTCCAGGTTAAGCAACAAGTAAAAATATATAAGAGTGGAAAAAACACTACATGAAATTACAAAATCAACATTTTATTATTATCATCAGACAATTCATCTCATAATTTACCGTGGTAAAAAAAGCTAATTTCATGGAGTATTATGATAATGATCCCTGTAAGAAAAGCTGTCTATTGACATATATTTTGGAACTTAAACTTTGATACATTTGCAGGCAAAGACCTAGCTGCAAGTCTTGGTCTCTTCGTCTGTTTGTGCTGTAGCCATGTCTCCGTCAATTACGAGCACTGCCTGAGGGCGTAATTACAAGCAAATCTTGGTCTTCTTGGCTATAAATGAAGACCTAGCTGCAAATCTTGATCTTCTTGAGCTGTAGCCATGTCTCCGTCAATTATGAGCACCGAGTGGGGGCGGGTGTCACTTTCTATCCTCTCAATATTTTCAATGGAAGAAGAAAATAATTTGCATAATTATCGCCCGACTATGGGTCAATAAGATGGTGTCAATTGCATGGGGAGCTGACGATATTAATATAACCCTTGCATGCACATATCTTCCTCACACTTCTCTCTTCGAAAATCTCTACTACTCGACCACAATGGAAAGATCAATTACAGCTTTCTCGTTTGCGATGCTTGCTTCTTTAACTTCAGCACTAGTCCTTGTGGTTCAAGCCCAACCAGGTATCTCTCTCACTCTCCTCTCCCCCCCGCGGCTTCTTTCCTTCCCTCGCGTCCACGCTTTGTACAATGTCATTGCTTATAGCGATCCATGAGTTTTGACCCTTTAATGAAACACAATGGTCTCTTCTTTATATTCATTCTCACTTGCTTCGGCGTCAAACTGACGGTATATCAGTTACTATGGTATGGAGTCGAGTGAATAATCAAGATTCATTGTACTTGTTCCAATGGTCCAAATAGAAAAATCACAGATCTATTTCATTGACATTTTCTTTTCTCTAAATATAAAAGGTTTTATCAGCATCGATTGTGGGGCACCCAATGACTACACAGATGAAAACACTAATATGACATATAAAATGGATGATGGGTTCATAGGCTCAGGGAAAAACATGTTGATATCCGGGTTGATCTATCAAAGTAATCTACGGTGTACAAATTTAAGGTTTTTTCCGGATGGATCGAGGAATTGTTACACTTTGAGACCAGACCAAGGCAAGAACAGAAAATACTTGATTAGGGCATTATTTTGTTACGGGAACTATGATGGGAAGAATCAGGCTCCTTTATTCGACCTATACATCGATGTTAATTATTGGACCACGGTGGGTGCCTCCTCTGTTATTGTCGAAGAGATCATTTATGTGCCCAAGGCAGATGACATACGAGTGTGTCTTGTGAAAACTGGCAACGGAGTGCCCTTTATTTCGGCATTGGAACTAAGAGCTTTGGACGATGACGTCTATCCACTGGAATCTGGGTTCTTGCAATTACGTACGCGGATCAACCTGGGACAAACCTCGGTGGCAAATTGGTTCAGGTAATCAATTCATTTTTGAAATACAAATGTATAGTAATCATTAGTGAAGAGAGATTCAGTTTTTCCACATCGAATTTTGCCATTCTGCAAACTATTGAAGGCGCCAGTCGGCAAGTACGAAAAAGGCAATGAAAAAATAAACAAATTACAGCACAGAAAAACTGCTAAAATAATCAACAAAGATAGTTGCCTAGATGTCAAAGATTATAACAAAAATCACTAAATGATGACACAGAATAAATAAAAAAGAAAAAGAAAAGCCATTAGGCTCAAGCAAAAAATAAAATAAACTTAATTGGAATCTTGCACTTATAATCCCAATCAAACTTAGTATTTCGCGTATGTATCAAAAACACCTAAGTTACTCCGTCATAACAAGTTAACTCATTGATGAATTGCTTAAAAAATTTAATACATTTACACATATATTAGTATGAAACAGTAATTATTTTTCGCCTTGTTAATAAAAATTCATTAAATTTATAGGAATTACTAATATAATAAAGTGAGAATTGCATAACATTACTTATTTATTTTAGGGTAATCATTGTACGTGTGTTATCTACAAAATTTGAGATATATATATATATATATATATATATTGTGTAGAATTTGCATAGCATGGGGTTTACCGGGTACTAGTTTCTGTATTGTTTAGCTTCTCTCAATTAGCGAAAAATTGATAAATATATTTTAAGATATCGCACTCTTTTTTTCTTCTCCAAAATCTTGTAAAAATTCTTTAAATAGACAATTCTGTAAATTAATAAATTTATTTTATCTCCCAAGTATTTCAAATCTAAATTGACATTTTCTATCTTATTAATAGTCTTATACTTTCTATCCATATATGTGTTCAATTCCTTTAAATCGTGTTGATAATTTCTTTCTATTAATAAAATAATTCTGACAAGTTATGATAAGATGATTTTTCAAAAATTTATAGATGATACTTTTTGCATACATGCAACGCATGTACACTTTTGCTAATAAATATATGATAACAGTGTCCTCCCTAAGTGTTGCCTTTAAGGTTGACACTACGGATTGATTATGCTTCTTGGAAGGAGTACTTCTGTCGCATTTTCCACCCATTTTGTTATCTATTTTATTACTCTCGTCTCTCTCCCTTCCTCTCTCTTCGTTATTTTTCTATTCTAATTGTACTTCTTTTGTATCAAAGAAGTTTTCCACATTAATATTGTCACGATATTTTGTATCAAGTTATAAAAATTACGTGTACCCGACAAATGCAAGATTATAGGTCAAAATATCATGTTAATTATTTCATTATCTAAGATGCTCAAAATGATTAATGCTATGTTAACATTGGAATCTCATACCACAACATTAACGAGATATTCTCTTTATGCTTAAATGTGTGTGTATGTGTGTGTATACATATTATAAACCAGTACAAGAAGATGCACAAAGCACTAATTATGTCTAGTATACGCGAGAACTCGATGTCCATTCATGAAGTACTTTTAGGACATTTGTTAATGGCTATTAATTATGCTTCGAAAATATGAATATTTCTATTTAAAGTACTTTACTTTCTTGAAATATGTTAATTTTCAATTTCCAAACATATCAGCATGCCTTTCTACTAAGTTTAGCGGTCTTAACTAGTGCCCAAGACTCTCGTTAATAATATATCTCCAAAACTTGTTGATAATACTCATTGGCTCGCGCTATTTTTGTCCCTTTCTTGGCTCCTGATAACTCATATTACTTTGAATTAATTATATTATTCCGTACAGGTCCCAATCTTGATTTAAAAGTATTTTTCACCTTTTTTCTTCTTCTTTTTTCAGTTTCTCTAAAAGAAAAACTTACCCACATCTCTTCCAAGCAATTTTTTCACCCTATCCGCTTCTTCTACACCCATTAAATTTCAGCATTTCCTTTATGTTTGTCTTTTTTAAAACTTATTCTCCATTATTATAGTCTAAGCAAGTACTTATCATATATTAGAGTGAAGAAATGTTAGTTTTATTTTCAAATTTTCTACTTTATTTCCCTAGAGTATTCTCATGATTATTAATTTTTCAACCTTGATTTTTTGTACAAATTTTCTAGAATTTACTCAAAAATTGAATATTGTGGTTGATGTATGCATTATACACAATTTACTCAAAGCTTTTCATCATACCTGTGCTTAAATTATTTTTTACTGGTATTTTCCTGGTATACAAAAAAAAGAAATATAAAAATAATTAGTTTTTGGGTTAATACCCTAAAAAACCCCAAACTGGTACACCTGTGACAAATTTACCCCAAACTATTTTTTTGACCACCAAAAACCGTAAATTAGTATACCTTTGACAAATTTACCCCAAACTGGTACACTTGTGACAAATTTACCTTATGTTAGTTTTTGTCAAATTTTACCGTCAAATTATTAAGTTAAATGACACGTGACAATCGACTGATATACTAATTTGGGATTTTACGCTCCATTTGTCACAGTTTACAATTTTTGTGATTTTTTTGTGGTATTAATTCAATTTAGCAAAGGGTATATTTGTCACAAATTTATCAGTTTGGGGTTTTTTTGTGGTCGAATAAATTAGTTTGGGGTAAATTTGTCATAGATGTACCAGTTTAAGATTTTTTATAGTCAGTCGGGATAAATTTGTCACAGGTGTACCAGTTTGGAGTTTTTTATGGTTAAAAAAGTAGTTTTGGGTAAAATTGTCACAGGTGTACCAGTTTGGGGTTTTTTAGGGTATTAACCCTTAGTTTTTTAATCAAAAACAAAATGATAAATGATTAGTTAACTCTTTACCAAACAAAGTGCTTTTGGAGAAGAAGTAAACAATTTTTGCTTCAAATGACAAAGAAAAGGAAAATGCCAAAAAAAAAAAAAAAAAAGAGAAGGAAACATTAGTTTTAAATCAAGAGTGGACCTCATATCTAACCTTAATAATTGTTGTTTCTCAAGAGCATGGTACTTTCATCTCTAATGAAATTTAAAAAAAAAAAAAAAAAAAAGGTAAGAAATATTTTTAAATCAAGAGTGGGGCTCACAAGGGATAATGTAGTCATTTCAATGTAGTTTAGGGTGTTAGGAGCAAATAAGGGGTGAAAATAGCACGAACCTACTCATTTCACATAAAATATATGATTAATATCTATTATTATTTTGAAGTTCAAAAGATTCCAGCTATGGATGAGGTAAGTCCCAATACAATTCAAACCATCTTTTCCTTGAAAAAAAAAAAAAAAGTTCCATCTGGACATTATATTGCAATTTTCAAGTTATCGCCCTACGTGTTACATGTCCATGGCAATTAATTTCTCTCTAAGAAAAAATATTCATCTACGCATCACATTGCAATTTCAAAGTTATGCGTTTAGTTTTCGGTTGAAAAGTTTGGCATTTAACCGCAAGCGAGATGTTTGATTTTTGGAAAACCAACAAAGGCATCAGTTTTTCACTAGTATATTTGTTGAATATAGTAGCTTTAATATTTACATTGCATATCCACAAGAGTTGGCATTTGTTAGTCACTCAGTCAATTGCTTAACTGTTTACTCTTAAACTATTTGTCAAAATGCCTTACACAGGTACAGTGACGATGTTTATGATCGGATGTGGACACCTTGGCACTTCCCTAACTGGTCGACACTGAACACCACAGTTGCGATTGATTTATCTAATGATAGTAATCCTTATAAGGTTTCAAGGGACGTTCTTCAAACCGCTCAAGGGACAATGAGTTCGAGTTCTCCCTTGTATTTACAGTGGACAACAGATGCAGAACCGACCAACGATGCGACATCATTGCCAGGGGCACCACCGACGATATGGATTGTGTACTTACATTTCATGGAGATTGAGAGACTGAGCGGCCCGCAGAGGGAGTTCACAATTTCCATGAACGATAATCAATTCACGGAGACGGTGAGCCTTGAATACTTAAAGCCAGTGGTTGTAGTTTCTCGTCCAGTTAAATGGCCAGTTATCACCCTCTCGATTAATTCGATGAATAAGTCTGGAAATCCACCGATCCTCAATGCCATGGAGCTCTATAACGTTGTTGATCTTCCAAATGTACCCACAGCACAAGATGATGGTATGCTTTTATTCTTCTACATGTTTTTATTGTTTAAGTAAGTACACAAATAGTCTATTGTCAATAATCAAGATTCCGGTAGCCAACGCTAAATATACTAGTCATCACTGTGGGTCTTAAATTATTTGTGAACTCTCTGATCTATAGTTGCTTTGTTGGGATCAACATATGTGACTAAATATTACTCTGCTATCTGTTTAATTCCTTGCTTTGGCTACTTTTTGCTTGGTAGTTATTGCCGAAGAGTCTCTTCAAATTGAAGCCCTGGAGTGTTACAAGTCTTTTGAAAAACTAAGTCTGCATGATGCATATGGATCACAACCGCTTTTTGCATCTCTATCCTTCTCTATAAATAATTGATCTTTTTTGTGATTAAATTGCAGTGAAAGCTATCAATGACATCAAAGCAACGTATCACATTAAGAGAGAAAGCTGGCAAGGTGATCCATGTGTACCAAGCGATTACACATGGGATGGTCTAAACTGTAGCCACGGAAATCCTCCACGAATTATATCCCTGTGAGTCCCCTGGTGAACTTTCTTAGATAATACTAGTTTTCTAGGTGAACTTAATAAGAGTTCTTGTTCGTCATGACAACCAAAAGATTAATGTATCATGAGGAAGAACACTTACGATGAATGCAAGCTTCCAATGTGAATTCTTAGATAGATCAAGAACTTTGTCATGCTTTTGTCAAGTTTTTTTGGGGCATGATTGGAACTTCAGTGTTTTAATAGAGGGAGTCTTTGACAACTTAAACTTCGCATACTATTGAAGAAAGCTCATAAACTGATCTTAACTTGACACACACCCCAAAAAAGTCAGCATCGAGTATTTATTTTGGGAGCTTGCTCCAAGTGAATGGGGCTGGTCATGACAAGTTATATACTCATCGATTAGCAATAAATGCTCCCTTCTCCGATGTATGGTTATGTTCTTTTTTCAACATCATTCACCAATAGCCTAGTTTTCCAATTTTGTTATAAGTATTCGAAACTGCATTGTGTGTGAGCAAGTATTAGGTCTGCCGCAAATAGTTTTTATGTACTCGAAAACAACCATAAATTACAAAAGAGGGAGAGAGCGAGATCCATGCAAGGAATGAGATTGACCATTTTGAATCATCTTCTAGTATCTGGAACATTTACACTGGAAGGATCTAAAATATTTTCATTCGAAAGAATTGATTGTACAAACTTTTTTCATTGTGCCAAAAAATGATCGCTTTATGAAGATCGCAATGACAGGATCCTCTCTTTTGATCTATGATGCAGGAAACTAAACTCTAGCAATTTGATGGGCCACATAGTCCCGTCACTTTCTCATCTATCAACGATTGAATACTTGTAAGTTGTGTCACTCATGATTAAACACCCCTGGGAGTCAACTCATGATTGAATAATTTCGGTTGTGTTTTAGGAGACATAGGCTATAGAAATACCACCCTAACGTGTGGAAACATTTTGCTTTTGGCTATTCCCAGAGATTTGTCCAACAATCAGCTTACGGGAGCAATACCAAAAACTCTAGCTGAATTACCACATCTTAGCTTTCTGTAAGTTAATGTCTCTAGCTGAAGCAGCGAAGTATTTAAAGTGGACAATCTCTTATCATGACTATATTTGCAGAAATTTAAGTGGAAACAACCTGACTGGATCAATTCCTGAAGCTCTTAAGAATAGGGTTCGGGACAGTACTTTAAACATGAGGTCTCTCTCTCTCTCTCTCTCTCTCGTTGAGTCATATACGACTTTATAAGGTGGAAAGACTATCGACATGTTCTATTTATTGTGATTAGAGGCAAATAAGAAGGCCAACTTTTGATCTGCATTTGGCAAATCAATCTGGACACTTGTTGATAGGAATTTCGGTCCAACTCCTTCATTCTTTGTGGCAGTTTGACAGGAAACGTGCATCTTTGCCTGGCTGATCCTTGCCCACGTAGGAAGAAACAAGAGACCATACTTGTTACAGTTACATCAGTTTCAAGCTTCTGTGGGGCTCTCTTTAGTGCTTTGGCAATTATTTGGTTAATCAGATGGAAACAGACTTGTTCTAAAACTAGTGAGGCATTTGAACAAATGCCAGGTACTTTTTCTTACTTGTCCTGTTCGCGCAATTTACATTACATTTGACAAAATCCTGACTATACTATGCTTTTCCTTTGGTACATTTCTATCTGCAACAGTGTCTTTTCTAGGATCTGAGAATTTACAACTCAGCACCTTGCTATCCTCTTCTCACGCACCCTAAGAGTCTTTTTACATTATCGATAAGGGAATCAGGAATAAAGGAAAGTTGGATATAATCAAATTTTCCCAATGCTAGTAATATGAGTCACGTAATGATCACAAGAGCATTGAGATAAGAGAGAGACGGGATCACCACAGCATTGTGGCATCAGCATCACAAAGAGAATGTGCATTATTGAGCTTAACTTATCCATAATAAATTTTCTGATTTTTCTCTTCGAAATTAACTGTGCTATGCATCGGAAGGACTAATAACAACTTGAGAGTGCAAGTTTGTCCATAGTATTCTAATGGTCCGACAAAGAAAGTTTGATTGTGCAATCTCGAACTTATCTATTTGTACTGAGCAAAGCAAAAGAATCCACATGTTAGCATATTAAAGGCAGGTGACAGAGAATCCCAACGCAGATCTCTTGATTTTTGTCCTCTTTTCCATTAATACGAACTTGAAATGGGATCAGAAAAACCTCTCATACGTCTTTTAATTGTTGAGGAAGCAATTGGAGTTCTTTGCCTTGGAAGTCCACTGATTAAAGTGGTAGCCGCACTACTAATGGGAACCTTTTTGCTACAGAATCTAGTGAGAGGACACCGAGATTAAAGAATCGACCTTTTGAGTATGGAGAGGTCTCAAAAATCACTGGGAACTTTGGACAAGTGATAGGTAAAGGTGGATTTGGAAATGTATATCTTGGCACACTAGATAACGGCACCATGGTTGCTGTGAAGATGCTCTCTGAATCATCAAAACAAGGGTACAAAGAATTTCAAGCTGAGGTCAGACAAAATGATGCAGTTACTCTTCCTTTGAAAATCAACTTATGCCGACACTTAGGCAGATCTTTGTTCAGAAACTTCCTCTTAGACTATTGTCAATATATGTTATAATGACTCCCACTCCTGATACCATAGGCACAACTCTTAACAATTCTACACCACGGAAATTTGGTTTCCTTGTTTGGATATTGCGATGATTCCAAGCACAAGGCATTAGTATATGAATACATGGCCAATGGAAATTTGAGGCAACACTTGTCAGGTTTGTATTCCTGTTTTGTTGTATTGGTTCTTCTGCAAAATAATCCTATAAGATTCTATCTTGCTTATATTGAACACTAAGATTCATCCAACAGAGGACCATCCGAAGGTCTTGACATGGAGTAAGACTACAAATAGCCGTGGATGCAGCACAAGGTGCATGATAAGATATCCACAGTTGGTAGGTCTTTTGTCGTCATTGCTTTGGCATCGTTAACATTGTTTTTGCAAAGATTTCAGGTTTGGATTATTTGCATAATGGTTGCAAGCCACCCATCATCCATAGAGACTTGAAGACTTCAAACATTTTGTTGAATGAAAACTTCCAAGCCAAATTAGCTGATTTTGGCCTATCAAGAGCTTTTGCATCTGAAAATGACTCTCATGTGTCAACTCGTCCTGCCGGCACCTTTGGCTACCTCGGCCCCGAGTAATAGATAAAGCTTAACATCATTGATCTAGTTCAATTCAGGATCTTTAATGGCATAGCAATATTGACATTGCCTAAGATTTTATCTTTGATTTAAGATCCATATTATTTTTCCCCCTTCCCAGGTTTCAATCTTTTGGAAACTGTGGCAAGAAGAGTGATGTTTACAGTTTCGGAATTGTACTCTTTGAGTTAATCACAGGCCAACCTGCAGTAATAAGAAGCCAGGATGGCTGCGACTTCATTCACATACTTGAACAGCTAATTCCCATCATTGAAAGTGGTGATATACAGAGGATTATGGATCCTAGGCTACACGGAAAATTCAACATCAACTCGGCTTGGAAAGTGGTGGAGATTGCTATGTCTTGTACACAACCAAGGGCGATTCAAAGGCCAGACATAAATCATGTATTGGCAGAGTTGAGGAAGTCTTTGGTGAGCAAATCAAGCGGTTCTTTTGAAGTAACCCCGTCAGAGATACATTGTGACAGTGTCCCTATGGCAAGATAGTAGAAACTTTTCAAATACAGAAAGGTTATCTTCTTTTTATGTCAAAGATTAACTCCTGTCTACAAATTTGTACTTTTTCTTTTATCACGTCATCAATTTTCCCTTTTCTTTTTGTCATTGAATTTCGAAACTCATTGTCTAACAATAATACGGTTTCGTCCTATGTCGCTCCTCTCTCCATTCATAATGTTAGTTCATTGCATTCCTAATCCCGTGAGTTGGAGGTCGTGTTATCCATGGAGTGGGAAATCCGCATTAGCAGGCCCTCAGGGCACGTTGTTGGCGTTCAACTGAAAATTCAGTTGGAGTCAACACCATTGGGTAAATAGCGACAATTTTGCAATATTAAGGGGCAGGATTGAGAAAATATATAATGAGGGACTAATTATCTTCTTTATTTCTGGGTTAAGCTCAACATATATATGTATGATTGTATCGTTTGTGGTCCTAATGTAGTACTTCTTGCAAGCAACCTGGGATACAAACACATGCATCTTTAAACAAAATATGGACAAGACTGGAGCTTGACTTATGATAATGAATGCATTGGTAATGAGTTTATGTCCAGATAAAAGGAAATCCTGATCTCATCTAATGCTCAGCATGTGGGATAGGCCTACCGTCTACAAATTCTGATGCAACAACTAGTACCATTGACAAGATGAGAGCTACGTGGCCGGAGAAGATGCATTCCACCACTATAACATTGCCTAATTCATCAAAAAACGATCCACTAATGTGCCATCGAATAACCCCATTTGCAGACATTAAAGTCCAAGTTTGGAAAAAAAAAGGGGGGGGGGCTCATCCTAGTGAGCAAACCTGAAAAAAGAACCTTTTTGTGATCCTAGACAAACAAGGAATTTGAGCATACCATGACAAAAGTATGTGATGTCCCTTCTGGGTATGGGAGACTTTAATAAGCACCACATGCACCAATAGACCCACAAAGTCAAAACACGTGACATAGAAAGTGTATCCAGAACTCAAGTCCCTTATCATTAAATCTCTAGTGACTTTGTTGGTCTACAATGAGAATTGACAGAAGCACTTCTGGTCTCTGTTGGTTTAAAAGACAAAGGAGAGTCAAGTCATTATTGACACATAAATTTTGGCAACCTATCTAGATATTTATTGCATAAGAAAGCCCCTAACCAAAAATATTATTCATTTAAATTTGCATATTAAGAACATTTTTGATTAAGCCCATATAATTGCATTAAACCTAAGCTAAACAGACTAACGTAGAGAAGTTTGAGTTAAATTAGATTTTTGGATCATTCCCTCAAGTGGTCGAGATGGACATGTGCTTTGTGCATATGGTACTTCAAATTAGGGGATACTGAGGCAAATTTGAGAAGCGACATCATGAAAATCTTTTGGTCACATGGCTATTTGAGAAGAACAAATATAGAGCAAAGTTGATTCTCACCGTTGAGGAAAAGAAGAAAAATTTAATAAGGAAGGAATTGAGAAGATTCGGCCAGCATTTAAAGCGGAAAGAAAAAGAAGATATTTAGATATTTTTGAAGTAGGCAATTAACCACTCACATGCTAGGGAGCAGTTTCAAGTTTTGCCTAAGTTCCAAATCCAACCCTCATAATAGGTTTCTTAATTTTTGAAACCTATAATTTACTATATCATAGGTTCAAAAATGTTCCACTTGTATTATAAATTAAAAGATTGCAATAAATTATTGCCTTTAATAATCACTATTTACTACAATCCACTAACCACAACTAATATTTAAACACACGAACAATATAGAACATTAACAAAGTAAAAGTCAGATATCACTAAAGATGGAAACTCAGACTGTCACGACCTCCCTTTTCGACACCCTTAGCGCATGCGAAGGTTAATGGCTCGCTAAGTATCAAGCTTAGCCCGACCTCTCCCAAGCCCACTAATTTACGACTTATGGCTCAAGTTCTTAACCTACAAGTCAATTTCAAATAAAAGTCGCTACTAATCGATTTATAGTGGATTGATTAGAAACCCAAATGAAATATCGGAAGAAATACTTCACTCCTACACAACCAAATAAACTAGAATCAAAGACTTAATTACACTAGTTAATCACTAATACACTTCTAATACATAATCTTGTTCAAACATCAAGTAAAACATTTATGCAGCATTTTATACCAATCACGAGTTGTAGGATTCAATTCCTAATCGAAATGAGGAAATAGAAATCCACGCATCATAAAGGCGCAATTGGAATAAGCCAACATTTGCTTCCAAGAACTTAAACATATTTTTTTTTTTTTCAAAAATTTTTCCATGTTTCCGTGGAGAATAAAAACCATCTTTTAGGCTTTTTATTTTTATTTTTTGGAAAATGTAAATCATTTTGAATTTTTCTTTTTTTGATTTTTTTATTATTAAGTATATAAATTAAAAAATATATTGACCCGGGTCGATCAGACCCGAACGCTAGCCCAATTTGGATTTGGCCTGGCCGACCCCGGTCCCCTCCCCCCAGCAGGGCCGGCGCGGGAAACAGGCGAGCACACCTTTTGCCCCCATTTTGCATTTCTCTCACTCTTGTCTTGTCCCACTCTCCCCTCTTTACGCACGCAAGAATGGCAGGAGAGAGAGAGCCATTTTCTGCTCCTCTCTTCTTTTTTGTTACTCTTTATTTTTTTTCACTTTGCTTTATCTTCTCTCTCTCCCTCTCACGCTATGAGACTAAAGGAAAAGGAGAAGACCCCTTTTTTATGTCTTTTACACTTTGACTTGTCTTTCCTCTCTCTTTGTTTTTCTTTTCCCACGCCCCCATCACAGAAGCAATTCCAGTGCAAGTGCTGGCCTTCAAGCAAAAATTCAGGCACCGTATAAACTAAGCCTGGCGGTCAAGAACCGGTCACCCGGAAACAAGACACACATACAAAAAACATCGAAACAAGAATGTGCCAAGCGGAGGGTAACAACAGGAGCTTTCAAAAACCCTTTTAGCAAGCCGAGAGCACAGAACTAAGGACACTTGACCGAATCTCACGTGGGCATTTCGTAAAACATGTGGAAGGCGTTGGCTAAAAGGAAGTTGTAGACTTGCTCGGCATGCGAATTCAGACAAAAACCAACAGACGATGGACCAGCTAAAACTTGATTTCAGCAAGGGACCGACTCATTTATGTTCAACATAAATATGAAAAACAGCAAGTTTCGACCATTAACGAACAACACGAACGTGCGCCTATCTTAAACGTTTCGTCGAATCCATAGGGTGCATCAGTGGGGGGAAATGTTAATTTATTTGGGACTCGAATTCATGCTTAGGCTGGCAGCAAACAACTAGCCAAAACTAAGAACAGCAGCACACGCACAAGGAAAGTTGGAAGCTCGTGCAAGCCAGGCAACGGCAGCCCGGTCCGGCGAACCCAAAACATAATGCAAGGAGAAAGGAACGGGGGCTGTTGGTGGCGTTCCCTACCCGACTCGGCGGCATCGACGGCAGACTAGCTCGATAGATCAGACTATGTCCATCCGCCTTGCTTGTCTCCGAGCTGGGATCCTCGGGAAACTGACTCCCAAAAATAGGACAAGTCAAAAATCAGTGAACGAGGATATTTCAAAGGAAAACACATTCTTGAAATAGGATATTTCAAATATTACAAAAAGGTTTTCAATGGAATCTGAGAAGTTAGAAAAGATTCTTTCAATTCAAAAACCATATTTCAACAAATCTGGTTTGGGTATAACACCAGAAACTATTCCTTTAATTGATTTTCCAAAAGTAAAGGAAAGAATCAAACAAAGACTTACAAAAACATTTTACAAAAATCATTTTCAAAAGGTTTTTGTAAAATCTATTGGCCGAGTGCTCTCAAATGTTCAAAGTATAATAGCTCAGAACATTTTGAGAAAGAATATCCTATGGTTTGGAGACATGTTAAGAAGGAATGGGCAAAGACTATATATTGCACTAACTCCCTGGACCCAAGAAAATGTGGGTATCAAAGAAAGCTTGAGTTCCTTTTATAATTGCATGTCACTATCAAGAAAAAGATAAAGTGGTATTTGGATAGTGGCTGCTCGAGACACATGACAGGAGATCCAAGTTGTTTTGTAAAGCTTATGCAAATAAAAGGAGGAAAAGTTTCTTTTGGTGGAAATAGCAAATGAAGAATTGTTGGATGTAGAACTGTAAAAATTAGAATCTCACAATCAACAATGTTTCCTTAGTGGAAGGTTTGAATTATAATTTACTCAGCATTAGTCAATTGTGTGACACTGGATTCAAGATTAACTTCCAAGAAGGCATTTGTCCTAGAACTAGTAAGGATTTATCTCAATCTTTCACTGGACGAAGACATGAAAATATCTATCTTCTGGATATAAAACCAGAAAGCTCTCAATATCTAAGATCCATTCAAGATGAAGCAAATCTCTGGCATAGAAAACTTGGCCATGTCAACATGAAGCAAATTGCCAAGATCTCATCCAAGAAGCTTGTTCATGGACTGCCCAACCTAACGTATAAAAAATGTGAGTTATGTACACTATGTGTTTTGGGAAAACAGGGTAGAAGTTCTTTCAAACCTATAAACAAAGTTTCCACTAATCGAGTTTTGCAACTTCTGCATTTGGATCTATTTGGACCAACTAGAACTCAAAGTATTAGTGGAAAGAGATACTGCCTAGTAATCGTGGATGATTATTCTCGTTTTACATGGGTATACTTCTTGGCAAGTAAGTTTGAAAAATTTGCTTATTTTTCAAAATTTGCAAAGAAAGTTCAGAATGAAAAATGATATGCTATTTTGTGACATCCTGATTTTCAGGCTTTGATTTCGATTGATTAAATTAGACATTTCATTGATGTGACTATAGTGTTTTTCTCTTAGTTGGTTACTCACGAGATAACTAGACTAGTTGGGTAGGCTATGAAGGACTTTAAGGCATATAGACTTGAGAATTCGACCAAGAATCGACTTTTCGACCATGCTCATCTTTAGAGATCATTGTGACACAGTATAAAATCGATTTGAAATCAAAGATAAGCTGGTTCGATAGAGATGTCTAGCCAATCGTGGGTGACACTACTAAATTGGAAAATTCTCGTCGACCGGCACTAAACTGATTTTTTTATTATTTTGGTACCCTATGTCCGTATTTGAATCTTCAAGACTTTCACGAAAACCAAGAATCGCGATGGGTCAAGTGGGTTCATAATGGCTCGAAGAAAATTGACCACGGGTCATTTGTCCTAAAAAGTTCTAAAAACTACCCGGTAGCTTAGGTCATCCTCAAAACGCATCCGAGTGAAATTAACCGCCAATCTAAGTCCGATTTCAGAAATTGAAGAGTCTGTCATGTCATAATAAATTTTAGGAACGTTGACTCAGTTTCAGAAGATTTTTCTGACAACCGAGACTTTTTGGGAAAAAGTTAAGTTATGGCCGTTTTTTATTAGAATTTGCAGAGGACTGTTTTTATTGTGAAGTTGGGATGCAAGTTGGATTATATGACGGAAAAGTCATGAAATGGACAAGGATACCTTAATGGATTTATTTAGGTTTCAATTGAAATTGTTTGTTGAGAAGTGAACAAATTTGAGTAAGATTGAAGTGGGAAAAATAGCAAATTCGTATGCCACCTTTACCCAACACCTTAACCTACCTAAATGCTTCTAGAAGAGGCATTTTTATCCACAAAATGAAGGGTGGATGACAGCTGGTGGTGGCCCACGTGTGGATGACCTAAGAGAGAGAGAGACAGAGTGAAAGAGGAAAGGAGAAGCCGGTTTTCTCTTCTTCCCCTCTCTCTCCCGTCGTGGTCCCTTCCTCCTCTTTGGTTCTGCTAGACACCATGGAAGCCGAAGACTGAGCTACCATCGCCGCCTCTCGCCACCGTCGTCGCACACCCGCAAGCCACCGGAGCTGCTCACGCGCACCCGAGCTCGCCGCCGTGCTACCGTCCGCGCGCCTCCGCCCCCTCTCCCCCCTCTGGTTCGAACAAAATCGACCAGCAGAAGCAGAAGCAGCGACCGACGTCGCTTGAAGGAGTTGCAGTCGCGCCGGAGCTACCGTCGTCGTCGTCGAGCACCGTCGCCGTCCCGTCCACTTCACGCTCACCCGCCGTATGCCGTCTGCCCCTGTCCGACCAAGCTGTTGTCCAACCCCTGTTCCGCCTCGGTTTAGTTCCGTTCGGCCACCTCAGGCCACCGCCCGACCACCTCCAGCCACTGTCGGCCTCACTGGAGCTCCGCCTTCCCCTCCGCTACCCTTGGCCGCTTCAACCGAGCCGAAACTGCCTCAACCAGCAATGCATAGAGAAGGCAGAAAATGGGAATGACAGTGGGGTTTTGGCCCGTTTTAGCCGTCTTCTTGAGCCTGGATGCTCGGTCCGCTTTGAGGAAAGTCGATCCCGTCGTTTTGAGTGAGTTTTACTCACTAATGCCTTCTTAGTTTGCTAATTATACATAAATGTTGATTAGATTTAATTAAGTGCAATTATGTGGTTAGATTATAATGGATTAGCATTTATTAGTTAATTGCATTGCATATTAGTTAGGTGGTTAGTGTACTTAGAATTGCCTATAGTATTTATTGGATGCTTCTTGGGATTTTCCCGACCTTTATCGGGTGTTAATTAGGCAATTCAGGCCTAAATGGAATTTTTAGGAATTAAATATTAATTTTCGAAATTAATTATTTAATTATTTATTTTTCGAAAATTCAACTGGGATGGCCAGTGACCGAGATTTTATGCTGATGATCTTGGTGCAGTCCGTTTATTTAATTAAGCTTTATATTGTGCTAAATTGAATTTGTTGTGTTTATTTATTTAATTTTCGAAATTTATTATTATTTATTTATTTTCCAGAAATTCAACTGGGATGGCCAGTGACCGGAATTTTATGCTGATTGTCGTGGTGCAGTCCGTTTATTTAATTGATTTTTATTTTGTGTTGAATTGAATTTTTGTAAAATTGAGAATTATTCTTTAATTGAATAATATTTGGTTATTAATTGAAAAATAACCGGGTATCGCTTAACAATGCCAAAAATATTTTGGTAGACTACAGAAAATGGTGGGATTTATAAAGAGGAAATTATTCTATTTTGTCTAAGGCCGATCTTGTACCCACACACGATATTTTATCGGGTATCTTTGATACCATGAAATTAGGCCAAGATATTATGAAATTGAGGAATGTAATTATGAAGTGCAATATTGTTGGCCGCGGTTGAAAGGGTCGAGTGGGACCGTAAAGTCATTGAATTTTGATTGGTCGAGTAGGACCGTAAAGCCAATGAATCTTGATTGGTCGAGTGGGACCGTAAAGCCATTGAATCTTGAAAGGGTCGAGTGGGACCGTAAAGCCATTGAATCTTGATTGGTCGAGTGGGACCGTAAAGCCACTAAATCTTGAAAGAGTTGAGTGGGACCGTAAAGCCATTGAATCTTGAAAGGATCGAGTGGGACCGTAAAGCCACTAAATCTTGATTGGTCGAGTGGACCGTAAAGCCATTGAATCTTGAAAGAGTTGAGTAGGACCGTAAAGCCATTGAATCTTGAAAGGGTCGAGTGGGACCGTAAAGCCATTGACCATTGAAAGTGCCGAGTGGGGCCATAAAGCCACTAAATCTAAGAAAGTTGCTTGGTGGAGCTGTGATTACCACCTATAAATAAGTTGTGTCCTAAGGACCGTGATTCATAATTGGGAATTGAGTTGGAATAGTTGAAATGACCGGAAATGGTCTCGTTGCTATGTAATCAATTAAGTCGATTGATCTTTGCTTTGATCTGATCTTGTGAATTGAATGATTAAATGGAGATGACCGTGAGTGGTCTTGTTGGCGTGTAATCGACTAGGTCGATTTGATTGATGCTTCGATCAGTGAGGTGATTATTTGGGTGCCTATTTAATTTGTACTAATATGCAGGTGGAATCTGAGGCCAAGGTAAGTCCTCTGACTCATGTTGTGCATAGGCAGCCCTAAGGTGTATTAGTTTACTAATTGGATCTTAGGGGGTAGAACTTGCCGAGACGTTGTCTCAGTGGTTATTGAATAACCATTTCAAGACCTGGATGAGGAGCCTAAGGAGGAGGAATCTAACGAGGAGATCCCTGTTGAGGAACCCAAAGAAGAGTACGTGGAGGAGGACTCTGAGAATGACCTCGAGTACGACCCAGATGAGGACTGAGATCCCGTCCTGTCTTGTCAGACCTTGTCTGCATGTGAATAGATGTTAGATTATACTTACGTATATATAGTATTGTAGAATACTATGAGATGCATATGAAAAGGTGTGTATGTGAATTTTCAGTATGAAAAATATATAGCCTGCTTTTCTATCCCATTGTTTTATTGTCTGGGGATTTATAACTGCTTCCACATGTGCATATATAAATGAAAGGGTCGGCGATACATAGTCTTGGGATATCGCATTTTAAAATCGACCAAAAGTAAGGGATGTGTGCGTGCCTAAGGATCGAGGCGTGACATATTTCGAGTATTATGACAGACCATGGGAGTGAGTTTGAAAATCAAGATTTTGCAAAATTCTGTGATGACTCTAGTTTTCAGCATGTTTTCTCTTCTCCATATACTCCAGAACAAAATGGAATTGTGGAAAGAAAGAACAGATATTTACAAGAAATGGCTAGAACACTCTTAATTGAAAGTACTATTTCTTCTCGTTTTTAGGCTGAAGCAATTTCTACAGCTTGTTATATTATTAACAAAATATTCTTAAGGCCTATTATCGAGAAAACTTTTTATAAGTTATTCAAAGGAAAGAAGCCAATTGTTTCTTATTTCCATGTGTTTGGTTGCAAGTGTTTTATTTTAAAGAATGCAAATGATCGAACTGATAAGTTTGAACAAATATTGGACAAAGGGATTTTTCTTGGCTACTCAACCTCAAGCAAAGCACATAGAGTATTCAATAAGAAGAGTCAGTCTGTGGAAGAATCTATGAATGTCAAGTTTCAAGACTCAATGTAAAATCAAATGAATCAGACTCAACTTGAAGAATCTGAACCTACTCTAAATTCTACAAAGTCTACTTCTCCCGAAGTGGCTCAGACTCCTGAAGTTCAACAACAAGTTGAACCAAAAGATTCAACTGAAACAAATGATCAGCAGACTCACAAACCAACCAACAATTTGAAGCATAAGTTAAGTCATCCCAAGGAACTCGTCATTGGTAACATTAATGAAGGAATTCGCACCAAATTCAAAAAGCATGAAGAGTCTAGTGCTTTAGCACTTGTTTTTGAAATTGAACCCAAAACTGTATAAGAAGCCTTGGCTGATGAAAGTTTGATTAAAGTTATGCAAGAAGAGCTCAGACAGTTCAGCATTAATGATGTTTGGAAACTCATTCCTAAACCTAAAGGTAAGTTTATTATTGGAACTAAATGGGTTTTCAGGAACAAGATGGATAAGAAAGTAAAAGTGGTCAGGAACAAAGCAAGACTCGTAGCCAAAGGATATATGCAAGAAAAAGGGATAGACTATAACGAGACATATACACCAGTAGCGAGGTTACAAGCAATTAGATTATTACTTGTTTTTGCTTGCTATAAAAATTTTAAGTTATTCCAAATGGACGTAAAAAGTGCATTCCTAAATGGATTTATCCAAGAAGAAGTCTATGTGGAACAACCACCTGGTTTTGAAGATCCAAGAAAGCTAGATTCAGTCTTCAGATTGAAAAAAGCTCTTTATGGACTAAAGCAGGCACCTCAGGCTTGGTATGACAGGTTAAGTAAAATTCTAATTCAAAATGGTTTTGATAAAGGTAAAGTAGATACTACATTATTATTATTATTATTATTATTATTATTATTATTATTATTATTTTGGTGACCTAGGAAACCCCGAAAGCCGACAGCCGGCGGGAAGAACCTAGGGTTGACGCAAGCTAGCCACCACACTCACGCCAGCGGTTAAGTCACCCGGTGACGCATTGGGCATTCGAATCCCTCCTCTTTGTGAGGGGAAGAGGGCCCAAAGCCAGCAGCGCCACCCAGGTGGGTGGTGTAGATACTACATTGTTCATTAAGAAAGAAGGTAAAGATTTTCTACTTGTTCAAATCTATGTTGATGATATAATTTTGGATCACCTAAAATCTGTGTAAGAAGTTTTCTAAGTCTATGTAGGATGAATTCGAGATAAGCATGATGGGTGAATTAACCTTCTTTCTTGGATTATAAGTTAAACAATTGAAGAATGGAATTTTCATTCACCAAGAGAAATATGCAAAAGATCTCATCAAAAAGTTCGGTTTAGAAAATTGCAAAAAGACTGAGATACCCATGTCAAGTTCTTCAAAGCTGGATAAAGATGAAGAAGGAAAGAGTGTAGACTAGAAGCTATACAGAAGCATAATTGGTTCATTTCTTTATCTTACTGCATCTAGACCTGATATTTTGTTTAGTGTTTGCATTTGTGCTAGGTTCTAATCAAATCTCAAAGAATCTCACTTAACTCTACAAAGCACATCATCAAATACATTGCAACAACTCCAAAGCTTGGACTGTGGTATCCAAAAGAATGAGACTTTACTCTCCTTGAATATTCAGACGCAGATTTAGCAGGTTGCAAAGTGAACAGAAAGAGTACTTCTAATACATGTCAATTGTTTGGTAACAAGCTGGTATCATGATTTTAAAGAAAACAGAGTATCGTAGCTCTTTCAACAACCGAAGCAGAATATGTGGCTCTTGGAAGCTGCTGCTTTCAAATTTTGTGGATTCGACAACAACTAAGAGACTTTGGAATTGAAGAATCATGCACCGAGATCAAATTTGACAACACCAACGCCATAAATCTCACAAAGAATCCAATTATGCATTCAAGGGCAAAGCATATAGAGATTCGACATCACTTTATTAGAGATCTTATTCAAAATGGAGAAGTTATAATTCAGTTCATTGACTTAAAGAATCAACTGACAGATATATTTACAAAGCTATTGGAGAAAAGCCTATTTGAGTCTATTCGCACCAAACTGAACATCACCTCTTTTATCGAGTAAAGTTTGGAAGTGTTCAAGATTCAGAAGCAAAGTCTGAAGGTATTCAGACTCAGAATGACAAAGAGTTACAAATGTAAATTATTTCGGTACTAGCAATTTAATTTTTGGATAAAAGTTTAAAAATGTTCGATTACTTTTTGAATCGCTACTTTCTTACTTTATTTTTAGCAATTATCTTTTCGTTTTTAAAATTACGGCAGTTTTTCATTTTCAAAAAGGCAGTTTTATTTTTCCTTTATGACGATTCGTTTACCTCGCTTCATTTGCTTTATATACTATTGAGATTATTCTTCTCCGCTTTCACTCTCAAACCCTAGAATACAAAAATCGCACTTGCTCTCACTTTCTTTGTAGTTTATTCCAAAAAGTTTTCACCTTTTTGAGCCAGTTTGAGAATTTCTCCCTTAAAGCAACAATATCTTCAAGAAAATCTTCGAGAATCGCAAGCAGGGGACCACGGCACATGCTTGAGGGTCCTACGCATTTCAATTTGATTGAGGAATAAGACTCTTCTCAACCACAACAACCAAGTCAGCAACAACCTTCTCAATAGCGTCAGTCTCCTCCACCGACTCAACTAAAAGAAGAAATAATTGAAGAAATTGAACCTGTAAGAACATTGACACCTAGAGTTGTTTTCAAACTTTATTCTAAGTTAAAAGAATGAGGTACTGCTATGTCTTTGATCAATGAGTATTTGAGAGAGAAAGGCTACAAAAATGAAACTCTGTTTTTGCGCGATATGGAGAAGATGGGCATTGCAAAAAAATGGTTGGCTGAAAAGGCTTTTGCTAACTTTCCTAGTGACTTGAATTATGACACGTTTAATCAACCAAAAGGAAAGGACGATGACGAACGAATGTTTACATATTTCCAGCCTCAGATGGGAGTGGCTGCAAATGTTGGTGGTGATGGAGCGAGTTTATTCCGGTCTAAGGACCACAAGAAGATTCATTCAAAACTGATGAAGAGAGGGGTTATGAACCCTAGAAGCGTTGATTTTGATTTTCTTGATTATGTGCAAGTAAATCTAAGGGAAAAGTTTGCACTTTTTCAATTGAAGCGTTGTTGTTCTGAATCTACAATTGCTTATCCAGAACTCACAACCTACTTCTATTTGAATCTATCATTTTTTGATGCAAACAGTTTCTCTTTCACAGTCAGGGATAAGGAGTTTTTGGTGGATATTGACACTTTGGTTGACTTGATTAGGGTGGAAAGAGCGTGTTGCCAACCAATCAGTGTGTCCGTTGTTCACGCTACACTAGCATTGGTAAAAGACAGGTTTGCTAAAGGCAAGATCTCCTACTCTAGGATGAATGCCTCCAACATCTTGCTGCATAAAATCGTGATCAATTGCATCCGTCCAAAATCAACATCCAAGACTGATGTGTCTCGTTCTGAAGCAAAGTTGATGTATGCCATCAATGCTGGCTACAAATTCTCTCTGCCTCACACCATCATGTTTCATATCTACAGGACAGCGGTGAAAGACAATGGACAACTCTCTTATTCTACTTTTATCACACGCCTTTTCAGACATTTCAAAATTCACATTCCTGCACCTTTGTGTTTGAAAAGCATTACACCAATGGTGATTGGATTTAAAATGGTCACCAAGATGCGTTTAAAAGAGCTTAACAATGTGTTAGAGCGCATGAAGGAGAAGTCTCCCGTCAAGGCGAAACAGGACTTTGCAATAGCCAAAAGGAAAGGCAAGGAGGCCATGGATGCTACAACAAAAAGGAAGAGAACTCTCATTTTGCAGGATGAAGAAGATGAGGACGAGATGACTCTTTCAACTTTAAGGAACTTGAAGAGTTTTGTCACCTTTCAAGAGACAGATGAACGAGAGACCAGAGAAGAGACAGAGAAAAGAGATGAAGGAAGAAGAGAAGAATAGGAAGAGGAAGGAAGAAGAGAAGAAGAGGAAGAGGAAGAAAGAAGAGATGAAGAGGAAAAAGAGGCTCGAGATGATTCCTTTGAGCCTACCTTGGCTGTATCCTTGTCAAGCAACTCAGAACAGACAAGGAGTGGAACTGTTGGAGCAAAGGGAAAAGAAAACATCACTCCGTTGCTGAAGCATAATAGGAAGAAGATTTCACTTCTCCACTTGAAGGCACACAAACAAGGGGAGCTGCTGAAAAACGAGGTATTTCTTCACTTGTTTTAACTAGTGATGTTAGTCGATCTGCAGCAGATCTAAAAGATGTGTATGTCTCTCTTCATCCAAAACCAGACCTTGAGACATTCACTACTAGTCATAGTCAACGAACTGCTGAAGATCCCTCCAATCTCAAGACTCCAGGAACAGAATCGGCTGGACTCAGTGCTGCACAAGCACATTCAGCGGACTTTTCACAAATGATGGATATCCTATTGGATTTAAAGAAGGGTCAATATGGTATAGACTATGAGATAAATGATCTCAAAAAGGCTTTCTTGGCTACTTCAATTTCGTTGCAAGAACAGCTATTTGCCTTGAAGAATCAAGTGCAAGATACTGTGAAGGGAGAAGATTTACAGCAACTGAAGGAGACTATTGGAAAGCTTGAGAAGACAAAGTGAGTTCTATGGGGGAATTCCAGCTTGTTCACTTGCCAAAACAGCCATAATTTTCATACCACTCTTTTCATTCAACTCTTTTACTTATTCTCCACTTTTTGCTGTTGACAAAAAAGGGGAGAAGTCATGTAGATTTGTCTTGATTTATCTTTACTTTAATGATCTTTATGACTTTTAGACTTTGATATTTTTGTTTGGTTGTGGACTTTTGACTTTGGATCTTGACTGCTTGATTGTTATTGTGGTTTGAATCTATGATACTTGCAATAACTTAGCCTGAGATACTAATTGTGGATGGATAGTTATCTTGCAGGGTTAACATGTTTTCTGTGATTGCAGAATTGATACTATCTAAGTCCTAATCAACTTATTTTTATAAGTTATCATGTATTGCTTAAGTTTTCTTTTGCAAGACAAAAGTTTTTAAATCTGCAGGAAAGTTTTGTCACCATAAAAAATGAGGAGATTATTGGAGAAAACTCCCTTATTGTTTTAAAGTTGATAAAACGTTTCCATCAGTCTAGTCTGAAGATTCTAGACTCAAGTGTTAAAGTCTGAAGAACTACAGACTCTGTCGTCAAAGTCTGAAGACCACAAGACTCAAGACTCAAAGTTTACCATCATTGACAGTTTCCAGACCGATGAAGAGAAGACTTATCCAAATGCAAGTTTATCTTCAAGGATTCGGTTCGTACGGTTTGTAGAAGATCTTACGGCTGGAGATTGCACCTTGAGATCAATTATTCTTATTGGAATAAATTTGGATAATCAGATCTGTTGAAGGCGGAGTATACTTGGAAGGTTCTACTTATGGAAATCTAGATCCTGATTAGATGGGCGAGCAAGATTAGTGGGATATCATCACATTCCTTAAATGACTCGAGATCTCCTAAATTGATTATGTCCAACGGGTAGATTGGAAGAACTCCTTCGTAAAGTGCCAACGGTCGTGAAGGCATGAAGGAGTATATAAGGAAGACGCTCAAGTTATTCAAGTGTGTGCATGAAAGAAGAATTCTAAAGTCTAAAGCTCTTAGTTTTTTGCTATTTCAATCGTAGAGCTTTACTTGTACTCAAAAGAGAGAACAAACACTTGTAAGACTTTGAAGAAGTGTAGTAGAGTCTCTACACTGTAAAGTCAATGACATAAAACTGTAACATCTCCTTTGATCCTAAGTGAAATCCAGCCAATGGGCTGTCATCACGGGAGAGTGGACGTAGACTTGATCTAAGCCAAACCACTATAAACATTATGTTTCTATTCTCTTTCTCTTAAACTCCTTATTTCAATTTACAGCTTCATATAACTGTTTACTATTTACGTCGCTAGCAAATTAGTTTGAAGTTTCGTAAAAAAAATTTTATCACCTATTCACCCCTAGGTGATCTTACTAGCCCTTTCACGGTGGTCGCCGAGGGCTAAATCGCTCTCTGCTTTCTCTCCCTCCCTATAACCTAACTCTCTCCCCTCAAATATCTCTCTCTCTCCCAAGGCCTCTCGGATGTCTCTCTGAAGCCCCCCTCAAATCTGCCCCTCTACTCGACCCCCAAGATATTTTCCTCTCCTTCTCCAATCGACCTCCCTTCTCGGACTCGCTCACTTTCTAACCTCCCCAGATTTCTCTTAGGTGAAGTCGTCAAGCTCAATCTTCTGATCTCTCTCTTCGCGTCCCCAAATCTTGTTCGCTCTTCCCCGATCTCTCTCCTCTCTAGCTTGCTCACTCTCAGGCCTCCCCTGATGTCTCTCGGCGGAAGTCCTTTGAGCTCGCTGCCCTTCGATCTCTCTCTTCATGTGTTTTGGCCTCCGTCGAAAGCCCTATTTATAGGGCTAGGGGGGCGATCGACGAAGGCTTCGGCCGTTGGTCCTTGGGGTGCCGACCGGCCTTGGTGCGGCCGAACCTGCATCTCCTCAGCGGCCTACCTACTCTTCTTTGAAGGCACATCCCACCCGCTGCCGACCTACTACTCTCTCTCCGCTATAGGTCGTCCTCGCACGCGTTGGTGTCGCTGCGTGTGAGTTGCAGAGGTGGATGGGGAAGGAGAAATGAAGAAGAAGAAGAAGAAAGGAGTAGGCCAGGCTGGGTCACAAAGGTGAGGGGGCCAAATGGGCGCTGCCCCATGTGGAAGACAAAGAAGGGGAAAAAATAAAAGGGGGCCGGCCGCGAAGGCCCAGCCCCCGTGGGCCTCGCCCCCTTCTTTTTTAAATGATAATTGTCCCAAAAATAAAGGAAATAAAATAGAAAAAGAACTTAGTGAAAGCAAATGATATTAATACCTAGGTGATGCGAAAAATATTTTGTTAGATCTAACTTGGTCCCTAATTTTCTAATGCAATTTAATCCTAAAAAATTAGTCAAAATTTAGGAGTCTATATTAGTTTTAGATTACATGCTCATCATTGAACACTATCAAATACCACAAAATCGTGTAAAGACATAGAATAAATAAAATACAAAGACTTATTCTAAATCCAGGTTCCACTTAGAACCTCAAACCTTGAACTAACCAGTTAGAAAAAAATTCCTCAATTTTTAGAACTTGAAAGTTACCTTGCATACTTTGTGGAATTAGACCGATTCCTAACTATCCGGTGCTCGTTCTCGATTCTATTTTAAAACCATGTTCATCCCTACTTTTAAGAATATTCAAGGAGAGGTTTTTATATATTATCACAATTGAGGGAATACGAGGGAGAAAATATCTCAATGCAAGTGGATTAGTATATCCCTTGAATTTAAAAAATGAGAGAAGGAATACAAATAAGAAAGTCAAGAGAATTGATGGCGGGGTGGATTATTTTATGATTCTCAAGGCTTCGTTTATTGATGTTGACCATACAAAATAGAAAAGGATGGTGGGAAAAAAATTTCGCAAGGCATATATTCAATTTTTTGGATACTTTTATTTGACTAAAATGAATTATTTGCAAAATATTTTCATAAAAATAATTACTCGTGGTGCATGAAATAATTAGTCAACAATTTTTTTCATTATTAATAATAATTCATATCTAAATTTTTTCAATAATGAGAATATTTTTAATTTATTAATTATTATAAACGATGCAAAGGATTATTTTTCGAAAATATGCATTTCTGGTTCTTTTCCGAGAGACTTTTACAAGTTCACAACAGACAAAAGACACCACGGCTCCACAATTGTCCGCGTGCCCTCACACTGTACCGTCGCCGCTAGGGGTGAGCATGGTCCGGGGTTGGTCCAGTCACCCCTTAACCCTAGGACCAACTCGTACGGTGTCGGTCCTCAATTTTTAGGACCGAGGACCGACCCTATTGAGCCTGGGACCAAGGACCGGACCGACCCAATGGGTTCAGTCCGGTTCCAAGGTCAACTCGAGACCAATCGATAATTTTTTTTCGTCTTGTTTTTTATACTCCCTAAAAAAGCAAACCTACAAATTCAAATTACACATCCATCGACAATGCGGCATTATGCAACTAAACTATAAATACCAATACATATTCACCAAAATTTCCTTTCTTTTCCCAGCAAAACTTTGGCATTTTTTACCTAATTTCAGCTCATAAATTACAAGCTCGTGTCTTTATCAAGCTTGTTGTTCCAACATGCAACGATCTAGATTTTAAAAAAATGACATCAATACGGTTCGATTGCTACTTCAGTTAAAATCACGATGGATGATGAGCACGATTCGGTTCTCCAATCAAAGCTAAAACCCATCTCCAAAAAAGGAAAGAAAAGCCCAGAAAGAACACATCCGATGCAATCGCCCCCGTCAATTGAGGGTCCAAAAGGGGAGGTCACGGGGACTAATACCCAGCCAAACTGATCACGTATGTGAAGCAAACGTGGAAAAATGAAAATTCAACACAAATCAAGAGCATTGAAGATCTCAAATGAAGCACAAAGTAGAACTCACTAGCCAAGTTGTGTTCGGAAAGCAAGGGTGAGCTGAGTGTTAGGGTTTCTAGTTAGAGCTTCTTCTTTTTTTTCCTTCTGATTTATTCGGCAATAAGGCGACCAGTGCGATTGGCAAGCGGCAAGCGTCGAGTGTTGAGTGGAGCGAGCGTCAATTGGCGAGCGACAAGCGTTGAGCGAGGCCAGCGGCAAGCGACGAGCGTTGAGCGAGGCCAGTGGCAAGCGACGAGCGTTGAGTGAGGCTAGCGGCGAGCGACGCGAGTGGCATGCATGATCAGAGGTGAGCAGTGTGGGCAACTAGAGGCGAGCGGGATGTTGCTACTTTTGATTTTGGCAAATTGAAGAACAAGGAAGACAGAATGGAAGAGAACGTACATTGGGGAAGGAAGCCGTGAGGAGATTTACGGCGTAAACTTCGCGCCATTTTGGACATCACGAGTCCGTGACTGTGAGGACTCCTTGGTCCTTACGGTGAAGATTGAAGAACATACTTTGGACTGTGGAGGACACTGTGAAGACCTTTACGGCGTAAAATTCACGCCTTTTGGAATTGGATGCCGTCTGTCCGTGACTGTGAGCCTGAGGAGTCAACAGCTTTAACATCATTTTACTTAGGTTTTTTTTTTTTTAATAGACATTTTACTTAGGTTTGAATATATAAAAGAATTATAAATAATATAATATAATATAATATAATATACATGATCGGTCCAGGGTTTGACCGACCCAAAACTCTCAGGACCAAGGACCAACCCGCACAGTGTTGGTCCTGGAATTTCAGGACCAAGGACCGACCCAGTCCCTTGGGAACCGAACTAGGATCGGCAGGGTTGGGCTGGTCCAGGGTCGGTTCAAGGTCAACCCTAAACCACTGCTCACCCCTAGCCGCTGCAGCTTCCTCTCGACACTACCGCCCGGATGTGGTAGCACTCTTACCAGCAGCGACGATAATTCTCTTGCAAGCTTTTGATGTTTCCTGTGAACACGAACACACAGCCGCCTCTTGCCGGAAAATCCAAGCGAGTTCCCAGCTTTTCAATGACCACCTCGACGCTCTTCTAACCAACCCCCCCCACAGCGACACCACCAGCTTCCTGTTGTGCCGCCACACTTCACCGTCGCCTAGTAGCTCTGGTGGCTATCCAGCAACTCATACGCCCTCCTGCACTCATGTGGCGATTGAGTTTTTTCTTTTCATAGGTTTTTCGATCCCTGCTCGACACTATGCCTAATCAACGCCAGGCCTCCTACAACATTGTCAAGCAAAATCTTCGACACCAACACCACGAGCTCTTGCATCCTTGCTCAGCGAACCAACGAAGTCAACAAAATTATGGACACAAGACTTGAGCTTGACTTTTGATAATGAATGCATTGTAAGAGTTTTTTCTAATTATGGACTACATTAATTGATATTGTAATTTACCGTTTAACGTTTACCATTTTACGGGGTTTGGTTTAAGGTGAGATAGAAGGTTTCTTAATTAGTCTAATATGGGCTGGCTAGTGTGGGCCGAGTTGAGCCTGGCCCGTAATGAGGGGGACTGGCTGTAAACTTTATAAATAGTGCTCAAGTCTCTCCTCTAACCCGAATTCTTACATGTATCCTCACCTAAGGGGCATTTACCTAACGCTGCACGTGAGGGGGGCCGCCTCATTGAGCTAGTGATACGGAGGGCAATAGAGGAGAAGAACTTGATGCGTGGATCCCCTTGATATGTGTGGGTAATCCTTTTTCTGCTTCTGTTTTATGTTCGATGGATCCCAAAACAGGTGTGTTAATCTTTTTACTCAATTATGCATGCTCTTGTTCTAGTTATGGAGATCTTGGGGTTGCGCAATTTGCATCCCACATGTGGTATCAGAGCAACCATAACCCTAGAACTTGAATGCATAAAGATTTTGCCCTAATTTGTATGGATTTGCCCTAATTAGTATGTATCTTGCCATAATTTGTGATTTTTGAGTTTTTTTGCTCAATAAAACTGAAATTAAATTGCAAATTCGGATTGGGCTCGACAATACGAGCAAAACCGTGGGTGGGGCGTCGCCGGAGGACGCCGCACGCGCCACCACGCGCAGCCACGCGCCGCTGGGGCGTCGAACGCGTGCCGCACGTGAGCTCCACGCGCCGCGCACTCAAGCGGCACGTGTGGGCGCGTGGAGCCTCCGATTGGCGTGTGGTTGGCGGCATTGGACTCGTATGGTGATTTCCTATCTCGTGGTATATTTAATTTTACATGTTTGATAATTTTATGGATGTGAAAATACATACTGAATCCTAAATACGTGTATTTTTAGTGTATTTTTGCGTATTTTTCTTGTATTTTCTGTGATTTTGGAAATACAGGTGATGGGTTACTAGTATGTTATCACATAATCATTATAAAGGTGTGATTCATCAATAAAAATCAAACTTTATTGTGAACTGAAGCTGGCTTAATGAGATACAATTCGTATGAGATTGTATTTGAGCTATGTATTGAGCTGATGAGAAACAGTAAAGATTATGAAACTTTTGTTACTCAAGTATACTCCTTTACACACTGGTAATCTTTGAATGATGGACGATTTAAGGACTCGTGACCAAACTGATTGTACTGATTAACACATCTACTGAATGTGGGTAATGCATGTCAATTAAGTTACTGCATATTATACATGAACTCATCTGGTCATTTGTTAATGTCTATCAAGTTGAATATTTTTTATGGTAAAGGAGTATGGCAATATTTATGCAGAGCAATAGTATCTACTGTTGAATTTTTAGATATTTGGTTCTCTGGTTTGACTCAATTAATAGGCCACTGGTTGATTACGATGATAATTTGTTACTTAAAAATTGGCTAATAAATTAGTTGTTGGCCTTGGAGTCATGTTTTGCCATGTGAAACTCATGAGCAATAGTTGATTAGCTGTCAAGCTTGTCGATTTGGTATATCTTGTATTGCTATTGATGTTAACTTGTGAGAGATATTTTAGATCAGCATTCTTTTTATATTGTTCTGGTAATATGTAATCGGGGTGCATAAAAGATGTTTTATTCTCTGTTATGAGAATTTTCTTGTGTTACTATGCTTAGTGATCTCATTGGAATCTGTCTTTCAGGTTCGCTATATTTTATTAATGAATAAAGCAATGTAATTAGCATGATATGTGATTTTGGTAATATGTTGCCCCTATCACTAAAGTTAAAATCACATGTATATGGTGTATGTGAAAAGTAAAGTTTATATCCCTGGTATGAGAGAATTTCAATGATTCAATTGAGTAGTGACCACCAAAGTGGCACGCTTGATTGGGTTTAAGAAATTTCGGTCTCGTATGATGATTGGGATGTCTCCTGATCTAATGCGTGGTCATACTCCCAAAGAAGGTGATTGTGTATTAGTTCATGGAGGGATACATGATAGTGTGGTGGAGGAGTGACTGATTCTAGTGATTCATATGCCTAAAGGTGATGAACTCACGAAGAATTGGAATATATTCTCATAACTGCTATCATGTGGGGAGTGTACAACTGCATGTCATGTATTCTGCCTATAGGTGATTATATGATTATGCGTGTAATTCTCTGGATGTGTACTTGTACGTCAAGTTACACGGTACTCACATGATGCTAATTATATATATTGCTTGGTTTTTCAGTCACATTTTCTGTAATTAATAACTTCACTATTATTGAAGTTTTTACTGCTTTAAATTTTAAGTTGTGGACATATGATTTGTTGCTTGAGAAAAGAGCAATTGAATTTGTTTACTGTCCATGAAGCGTTCCATTCTAGAACACTTGAAAAGAGGTTTGCCTGCGGCTGCACTATTATAAGATGATAGAAGCCTTAGTTGCTTGAAATTATATCTTGTTTGATATTGAAATTAGGACACATCTGCAAAGATTGTGTTTAAGTCCTAATGACATATACATCTCGTATATGATTAAAAGGTTGTTTTCGAAAGTTTTCTATTTAAAGAAATTGATCGAGATAAAGAATAAACTGGTTCAAATTAGTCTTGAAGGTTGTCAGGCCCAATAGTAGCGGTAAGTATTTTGGCAAGTATGACAATACTAAATTGCTTAAAGGGTCATTTGTCAAATACTTGGTAAATTCTGGGGTGGTAATTTAATTACTATACTTGAAAATCCTGACAAGAAGATTTAGCCGAAAGGCATAAATGCACCATATTGAACATGGTGATGAGTATGATTAGTAAGACTAATTTATCTGGTTTTTTGTGAGCTGATATTATGAAAGCAATTTTTTCACATACAAAATGTGTCTTTTATCAAAGTTGTTTCATAAACTTTTTTTGAGTTATAGATTAGACATAAATTACTTGAATCATATGAAATTTAGAGGTGTCATGCAAAAGTGAGGTTATCTAATCCAATATTAAGTGCGTTGGAATTCAGATTCACTTGGAATTATTTTGTATCTTATCTAGATTGTTAAAGGGGTATTGATTTTATGACCCTAAAGAAGGTATAAGAATTATGGAATCACATACTCTAAAAATTTCTAAAGATTGACGTAATTGTAGAGGATAGCTGCTCTAAGACTATTAAAGATAATAGTATAATGGATGTTACTATATTTTTGTCTTTGCCTATATAAACAATTGTGGTACAGACAATTGTGGAATCTCTTGTACCATAGACTAAACTTGTTGAGGTTCAAGGTACTATTCTTGATATAGTTTATAATGAAATTTCTTAAACCTCTCAAGTACATAATGAAATGGTTGCAGCTTTATTAAGGAGATTTGTTAAGGAAAGACGATCAGTTATACCATCAGACTATATAGTCTATTTGTGAGAGCATGATTACAATATCCACTCTATGGTTGATGTAATGGCATATTTATAAATGTCGTTTCTTATTCTCAATCAAGTATGTGATTAGATGCCATAAAAGGCGATATACAATCTATGAAACATCATAGTGTTTGGAAACTAACTTACTTGCCTAAAGATTACAAGTTCATTAGTTGCAAATTGGCGTACAAAATTAAAAGAATTTCAAAGAAAGATTGTGAAGTTTAAAGCCAAATTGGTAGCTAAAGTTTTCACTCTGAAAGAGGGGTGGATTGTTTATAGTAAAGAAATAAATATTTCTTTCTAGTATTTTTAAAGATTCTTTCAGAGTGAATGTGACATTAATAATTTATTTTGATATGGAGTTATGCCAAATAGATACAAAATCTATATAGTGCAACTGGATGATTTTGCAGCAAATTCAAGTAAACTTGTATGTAGACTGAAAAGTTCTAATTCATGGTCTTAAGCAAGTTTCCAAACAATATTATTAAAGTTTCATAGCGTTGTTATTTTGTTCAATTGGGAACAAAGTAATTCAATATACTGCAAGGTTAGTGGGAGGAAATTTATTTTTTCTCATACTTTATGTACATGATGTTTTGCTTACAAGTTGTGACCTTGAGATATCTTATATCCTTTGTACTGAGGTCTGTAATGATTGTTTTTGCCATATTATATTAGATTTTCTCGGAAGACATTTGCTGATTGTATATTGGAAATATTCAATATACATCATTGCAAGCCAAGAATTGCTCCTATTGTTAAGGGTGATGGATTGAATCTATAAATTCTATCACATTGTCCTTATTTATATATTAAGAAAATCTAATTAAATAGTGTACCTTATGTCAATGCACTTAAAAGTATAATGTATGCTCGAATTTGCACTAGACTAAATATCGTCTTTGTGACGGGACTTCTAGGCAGATATCAATCAAATCCATGATGCGATCACTGGGTTACTGCTGAGAAGATTTAAAGGTACTTAAATAAGACAAAACATTATATGCTAATTTACCGACATGTTCAATTCTTGCAGTTAATAGGGTATTTAGATGTAAACTTTGCTCGCTATTCTGATAACATGCAATCAATAACATAATACATATTTATGTCAACAGTAAGTACAGTAAATAAAGTTCTATGTCATCTTCTACTATGTAAGTAGTGTTAGTAACATTTTTAGGCTGTTACTTGGGCTTTTAGGCTCTAGAACCTCATGAAAGGAGTTGGTCGTTTTAACTTTATAGATAGATCCATACGGTTGTATTGAGATAACAAATTTGTAGTATTATTTATTTACTACAAAGGTCTCAAGGGGTCTAAATATATGGTGGTCAAAATTTTTGACCAAAAGCAAACGGTACAGAAATGTGACGTTTTAATGTAATATATTTTCACAGATGATGTGGTTGTAGATCCACTAACTAAAGGCCTACGCTCGTGTGTATTTGAGTGACATGTCGTTAGCATGGGCCTAGGAGCATCATGAGATACTGTTGTTTAGTGGGAGCTATTTTAGCTTTACTCTGATAAAAGTTTCATCTGTGTTCGTTACACTTAGTAACGGTTTGATATGTATCAACTTTTGCATTCAATAAAATATTTTTGAATGTATTGTTATTATGTTGAATACATATTGATAAAGTCTCAAGGGATTGTATAAACCTTGAGTGAAGGCTAGGGGCATCCGGGTATCCGGTTATTAGCCTTGTGCATATGTCTTGTAATACATAAATAAAGGTTAACCATAAGGACAAGACATATGTGGGTTTATTGGAACCATAAAGCATTCTCTAGTGGCACAAGTTTTTGTGAAGCCTAAAGTTAAGAGAATGGTAACTGACAAATGGGATCTCTCTATGAGAGATGTTATCTATTTGCCACACTACCATATTGAATCCATATAAATAAAGCTAAGAACATTCGTGATCATGGAAGGCTCTATGTGTATACATGTAGTTACCGCCATGATTCGGTGTTTAAGACTTTATGGGATAGGATTGACTATTAAGAATTATCTCTGGACCAATGTGCACACATACAATACGATTTCAATTAATATAGTCCAAGTGGGAGAATGTAAGAGTTTTTTCTAATTATGGACTACATTAATTGATATTGTAATTTACCGTTTAACGTTTACCGTTTTACGGGGTTTGGTCTAAGGTGAGATAGCAGGTTTCTTAATTAGTCTAATATGGGTTGGCTAGTGTGGGCCGAGTTGAGCCTGGCCCGTAATGAGGGGGACTGGCTGGAAACTCTATAAATAGTACTCAAGTCTCTCCTCTAACCCGAATTCTCACATGTATCCTCACCTAAGGGGCGTTTACCTAACGCTGCACGTGAGGGGGGCCGCCTCATTGAGCCAGTGATACGGAGGGCAATAGAGGAGAAGGACTTGATGCGTGGATCCCTTTGATATATGTGGGTAATCCTTTTTCTGCTTCCGTTTTATGTTCGATGGATCCCAAAACAGGTGTGTTAATCTTTCTACTCAATTATGCATGCTCTTGTTCTGGTTATGGAGATCTTGGGGTTGCAAAATTTGCGTCCAACATGCATTTGTAAAGTGTTTATGTCTAGATAATAAGCAATCCTAATCTCATCTAATTCTTGGAATGCGGGATAGGCTTGCCGTCTAGGAATTTCAATGCAACAACCAGTACAGTTGACTAGAGAAGAGCTACGTGGTCAAAGAAGATATGTACCACCGGCATAACATTGCCTGATTCGTTAGAAAAGGATCCACCGATGTGCGATGGAATAGCCCCTTCTGTGGCGATCAAAGGCAAGATTCAAAAAACAATGAGGGCTCATCCTAATTCGCAAACCCAAAAAAAGAACGTCGTCATGAACTTAGGCGAAAAGGAATTTTGAGATTATGAATATTACTTTCACAGCAAACACGAATGCATGAGAAGTAACACTACTCTTCAAAGAAAGAAAGGGTAAAAGTAAGTTCCCTACCTATAGTCATTCCTCTCTTTGCTAGAAATTACTTCTCTCCTTGCTCTCAGTTAGTCCAGACCAATGGGAAAACTGAAGCTTGCGAGATTGCTTGGCACCCTTTGCTAACTTATAGCCCAACTAAGTAGGCGCATTAAACTCATCAGAATATCAAATTATGGGATGCTTCGAGAGTTCCTAATAAAAAGACCCTTAGAATTGATAGCAAGAGACCACAGAACAGGCAAAGTACGCATATACCATGACATCAATATATGATGTCCCTTCTAAGTACAGGGGACTTTGATGAAGCACCACATGAACCTGCAGAGCCACAAAGTCAAAACACTTGTGACATAGAAAGTGTGTCCTAAACTTGAGTCCCTATTGTTAAATCTCTAGTTACAGTTTGCATCACATAAATGCAAACCTAAGAAGAGATATAAAGTCACAAAATAAAAAGGCCATATACTCTTATCAACCGTATAAAAATGACTATTGTATGAAAGCTTAGTTGCGCCAGTCCTGGAGTCCTTCACCGCAACCACACATTGCTGAATTGATAAACAATTTAGGTAATTTCCCAATCCATACCCAATTTGAATATTCAATTACTAACTTGGATTATTTGATTCCAATTATGAAATTTCTGGTTTGAGTCATGCATATAATTGAGAATTTGATCTTTAAGAATTAAGATTGAGTTCTCGATTATGTTTGTTTCCCATTTTAAATTGTGATGATTATTTGATTATGTGGGTTTATTATATCACATGCTTAGCAAATTTTCCTCTTTTCAAAATACAAAAAAAATTGCATTGCATATTAGAATAAATTGCATTCATTACTTATTTCCTATTCTATAATTGCATATCTAGAGTGAAAATTAGGTTATAATAAGTTATTTCCTAGTTTAAATTAGGTAATCATATGGTTTAGGTAGCTTCCTAATTTAATGAAAAAGAAAGTGAAAAAAAAAAATGTCAACATTGCATCAATAAGATATTATTCTTTAATAAAAAGTCACTTAAGCCAAGTTAGTGTCTTAGATCAAGCCTTTCATTTATATATTGAAAAAAAATCTCTCGCATACTTTAAATAATAGGGTTTATTTCATAATTAATCCTATCTCCTGTCATTAGAATTGCATTTAGGGAAAATTACAAATAAGGACATGAAGTGCATTCATTTTCTTAAATAAGGGCTTGAAGTGGATATTATTTCAGATAAAGGTCTAACATATTAGCTAGTGAATGACATTTTCTTTATTTACCCTTTTCTATTTTTTTCTCTTTTCTTTCTTTTTTTTCCTTTTTATGGTTTTCTTTTTTCTTTGTCGATGGCTAGGTGAGGTCACCTTCGCTAGTCACAAGCAAAGGACGGCCTTGCCTTGGGGAGGCCGCCCTTATGGCCAAAGGCGAGGCTAGCCCTTGCCAGCGGCTGACAAGGGACGGTTTCGCCTAGGCGAGGTGACCCTCACCTTGCGTGAGGCCACCCTCACTACAACCAACAAAGGTCGCTAAGCCCTCATTGGCCCTTGCTAGTAGCTATCGGCCCTCACTCGGAAAGAAAAAAATAAAACAGAGAGAGAGAAAAGAAAAGAATAATAAATTTAAAATTAAAATTGTATTTGGATGAAAACGCCATTTGATTTGTTAGAATATTTAGCCAACCAAGTAACTAGTAAGGTCAAATCCTTATTTGAAACAACCATGGTCACTTCATGCTCTGAATTAAAATAACTTTGGTCACTTCGAGCCCTTATTTAAAACAACCATGATCACTTCAATCTCTTATTTGAAACAGTCGCCGATCAGGCTTTTAATACAAAGTTCACTTTGAGCTTTTATTTAAGAAAATAAGGGTATTGCAGGCTATTATTTGGAATTTTCCATTGCATATAAGTAGCATTACATTTTGATAAAATTCGCATGTCATTTAGGATCAATGCATGTTAGATTAGGATTCATGTAGTTAAAACGTTTCAACTAAATCATATTCGTATTAAATAGAAAAGAGAATTAGATTTTATTAATCATGTGTTAGCACATACATGCATATTTAAGTTAATATCTTGCAAAACATTCGATGCATTGCAATTAATGGGCTTTTGCTTGCTTGAAGTGTTTAATTTCCTTACCTATCTTTAACAATTTATTTGTTACTTTTTTTATTATTGGCTATTAAATTCTTGTCTATGCATTCGTATGACCACTTCTCATTAGTGATTTAAGTTAAATTGATCAAGATTGCTTATAATATATTTTTGAAATTAAAACAAAAGGTATCAAAAAAGGCATTAGATCTATCTAGCGTAATCAAGTTCCCGTATCCATAAATCTCTGGTTCACAGATGTAAAATTCTCTTCCACATTTTATTTAGATGTTTAATCGACTTATCAATAATTGAGTGGTGGCGACTCTTGAATAAACTTATTTGCATGTTAATTAAATTAAAACACAAAAGTTGTGGATAATATGGGTTAGGGAGAGTTTACGCTAAGTTTTTGAGTTTAGTAATCTATTAACTTTCCCTTGGGTGTGGCTCATCTCTAAGGAAGATCACGACAATTACTTTTGATGATACTAATGATTCGTCATTTGTGACAAAATAATTGAGACACTAAGGAGAGAGAAGATAGGGAATTAGATTCTATATAGCATCATGTATTTCACGCAAAATTAATTACCCCGAGTTAATATGGTCCACTAGTTCACCCCTATTATATTCACCACAAATTAATTTTAATGACACAAAAAGAGATTTGTATCATATTTTCAAAACTTGAGGAAGCTTTTAAGGAAAAATTAATTGAATTCCTAATCTAAGATTAGTTTAAGATAAATGTGGTGCTGATGTACTAGTTTTTAATATATTATGTGTTAACACATAAATTTTGACTAAATATTTACAATTAAACTGCATAGAAAGTTATGGACTAATTTTGCCCTACCCAAATATATTTACGTTGAATAGCACATCACATAGGCATTAGTATTGCACCTATTAAGCTTTATTTTTATTTTCCCTTTTTTTGCTGCATTTCGGATAGATAGAAAACAGCTTAACTTTTAAAAAAATTATTATTAAAAAAAGGCCCGCGAGGGATCAGGGCATATCCTCTTTATTTCCTTCCCCACCCCCTCTCTCCTCCTTCCTTCCTCCTTCCCCCGCTTCTTCTGCGCCTCACGCAAACGAGGACAACAGAGGAGCAAAGTAGGCGCAAAGAGGGTAGGCGGACGAAATGACTGGAGCAGCCGGTCGGACGTCCGGCCGGCAACGAGCCAATGTGCCCCCACGTACGAGCGGTGGGTCATCCGACCCTACAAAAGAAGGAGATCGGGAGAGATCTTACGGCAGCCTTCCCCTCGTCTCTGGAGACCTCCATTAATCGCCCCCCCAAACCGCGTTTGGCCGCACCGACGTTCGACTTGGCCTGCCGACCGGAGCAGCCGAGAAGCTGTGCGCTCTCCCGTTTCCTTTCCCCCGAAGCCACGTGTTTCTTGGCAACGTCCAGTCAAGCCCACTCTTCCCGACCAACTGAGCGATTGCAGCTGGCAATGCCTCATCCATAAGGTAAGCCTGTTTACCCCGTTCGCTCGTCTTGCTCGAACTGTAGGAGCGAGGCCCGCTGGCCCGGGCTTGCTCGTGCCTTTCTCTGTTTATCCTTAGTGTTGTTTGTTGATTGGGGTCGGCTTTGGCTTGAGCCTGTGTCTCAAATGCCCGACGTGGGTCCGCTTAGTTGACTCGGTGGTGGTGCTCGCTGGTAGCATTGGTGGTGGGCATCGTCGGTCGGAGGACGGGTCATTCCAGCGAAACACCGAGAAGGGAAGTCCTCGGCGTGGCCTCGATGAAGCCCAAGGAAGAAGACGGGGCAGGCAGAGGAAGGGGTCGAAAGAAATGAAAAAAAAAATAAAAATAGTAAAAGAAAACAAAAGAAAAATAAAAGAAAGCTGGAAAATTGACTCCGAGGACCTGAAGGGGAAAGAGAGAAAAGTTTTAGTAATTTTGGGCTCAATTTAGCCAATGTGAATGTAGACTTGCGTTGGTGGTGCCCTCTTAAATTCAAGTTGGTTTGATGGATCTGGGCTTGTTTCTAATCATGATTGGAGTGCTCATTGTTGGGCTTCCCTCATTAGAAGCGGTTTGGGCTCCAAGTAAATGAGCCTGCTTCATTTCATGCCTTTTTCCTCTTTTTTGTGACCCAGACCCGAAGGTTTTCTTCAGCCCATATTCGGACCTGGCCTTAGGGCCTGGCCCGGGACCCTATTTTCAGATTAAAATTTAATTTCTACAAGAAATATTTAAAAAATGTTTTTCAAAAAATTAAAAAAATCAATTTTTTTTCTAAAAATCAGGAAACAAGCTTTAAAAATAGTTTGTGAGTAGTTTCCTATAAAATGCATAAAAAAATTCCTTTAAAAAAGGAAAAAGTCAAACCCCAAAGTTTAAACAAGATTATCTATCGAAAGGGTATTAGTTGATTAATTAGTGTAATCAAGTATTGGATTCGAGTTTCTCTTATTATGTAGGAGTGAGGTAATTCTCTCAATATCTTACTTGGGTTTTTAATCGATCTACAATAAATCAATTAGTGACAATTCCTAAATAAAAATGATTTGCAGATTAAAAATTTGAATCATAAGTTGTGAATTGGTGAGCTTGGGATGATGAATTGGTTAAGCCTAAACTTAGTAAGCCACTGGCTTAACGCTGTGGAGGGTAAGATCGCAACACTATGTGATGCAAAAATTAGTTTGGGGTAAATATGGCATGGATGTAGGTTTGAAATTTTTTATAAACAAAAAGATTCGTTTGGAGTAAACGTGGAACGGATGTACTAGTTTTAGATTTTCTTGGTGTCGACCTTAATATTTTGAATATTGTAATAGGAAGAGATAGCCTAAAGTGTAAATTTATCATTTATACTTAACCAGGTCAAATTTCATTATATAGTTAACTTGAATGAATAATGTATAACTACTGTACACTTATCCTATTCCGCACCATGTCACTGGGTACTAGTATAGGGCTGATATTAATAAGACTATGTCGCGGTCTGACTTGTTTCAAATATTTTTTTTTATTAAAAAGGAGGAGTGCTTATTATATTGAACTCAACTGAGCTCCTTTGCCTTTTCTTATTCAGTCGATTCTCGTACTTTCCACGAAAGAGGGAAGAGAAAAAAGCAACAAATAAAAAAAAAGGAAGTAAAATATCAAACATAAGTTTAGATATATGCAAAACATATGCAGTATTGCTTTTTAAAGTGACAACTTTTCGTTAAATTTACCATTCATAGCACACAAATTGTTCTTTCGGTTGATTAATATTTTTTGTCAAGTCAAATGAGCAAACTACTGCTTGGAGTAATTTAGGTTTTTAATGTTTGATTGTTGGATAATCCTAACAATCCCATGCTCCAACTTTTAGTTAATCTGAATTACTTGAAATCTTTCGTAATGTCCAAATATTGATATGTAGAATCATCTATTGTTTTTTTTTTTTTTTTTTTAAGAATCTTAGAACTTAAATAAAGTTTTAATTTTCAAAATTTGGATGAAAAAAAAATTAGAAGAGACTGATAAGTGCAATCAAGCACGTCCATTGACAATTGTTTCATGTCGGTTAGAGAAAAATAAAATAAAAAGAAAGACAGATATTTTTTAGTGTAAAAGTTCGACAACCCATACATGTCTCTTTAAAAAAGATAATTATTTATGATAAATTATGAAGTTGTGCAGCCTCCTTAAAAAGAAAAAGGTGATAATGTGACGTCATGGACTCGTTCGTTCAAGGTCCACTTTTGTCCATGTCTCTTACATGTATAGATAGAAGCTAGCTTTGATTCATGGGTATTATGTGCATTTATGTGCTAAAGCCAATGAGTATTTATAAGGAGCGATAGTGTTAAGCATTAAATTGCATTCATAGACTCACGGCCTTTTGTGCATTTGGTAACCATTATGTTTCTAAAAACAATTTTTATTTAAAAATAATTCTTTTTTATTCTATTCTTGAGGATAATTTCTAAGTATTTGAAGGCGACTGGTGACCGCCTTAAAGTTCTATTTTCGAAATAAAAATATATTTGGTAAAACTCTTAAAATTTCTAGTCCAAACCATTTTCTTTTAATCTTTTAATAATTTTATTAAGTTCTTCTCTTTTTTCTTTTTCTTTTTTTTTCTTTTTCATCTTCTTCTTCCTTCGATTGCTGACAACCTCACCAAAGCATCACCGGCCCAAGCCTCACCCTAACACTAGTGAGGCTTAGTTTGGTTGGGCCAACACCAGGTTGCCCTCGCCTTGGCTGGGAAATGTTGACTTAGCAATGACCTGATAAGGCTTGGCCCTACCGAATTTGGGCAAGGTCGACCTCACCTAGTCGGTTGACGTCACTGGGGGCCAGTGATGCTCCGATGAGATCTGTTGGAGAAAGCTTCCGTATTTATTTTGAAGCTGATAAAACGTTTCCATCAGTCTAGTCTGAAGACTTGCAAACTCTTTCATCAAAGTCTGAAGACCGCCGGACCACCAAACTCAATATTCAAAGTCTATCTTCATTGACAGTTTCTAGACCGTCGAAGAAGACTTATCCAGAATTGAGTATTTCTTTAAGGATTTGATTCTATCGACTAAATAAGATCTCTCGACTGGATATAGCATTTCAGAATCTATTATTCGTTTTGATTTTGATTTGGGTAATTTAGATCCGTTGATTGACAAAACATACTTAGAAGGTTCTACTTATGGAAACCTAGATCTTGATTGTATGGGCGAGCAGGATTGATGGGCTATCGTCATATCCTTAAATAACTCGAGATCTCCCTAATTGATTCTGTCCAACGGGTAGATTAGAAGAGCTCATTTGGAAAGTGCCAACGGTTATAAAGGCATGGAGGAGTATACAAGGAAGATATTCTAGTTATTCGAAAGTGTGCGCGATAGAAAAATTCTAAAGTCTGAAACTTCTTGTTATATGTCAATTCAATTGTTGAGCGTAAACTTGTACTCAAAAGAGAATTTATACATTTGTGAGAGCTTGAGGAAGTGTAGCAGAGTCTCTACACTGTGGAATCAAGGATGTGATACTGTAACGACTCTTTTAATTTATAGTGAAATCCAGCCGGTAAGCTGTCAGTGCGGGAGAGTGGATGTAGGCTTGGATTAAGCAGAACCACTATAAATCTTGTGTTCTTATTCTCTTCCCTAAACTCTTTTACTTTACTCGTAACTTTATTTAATTGTTAGAGTCTCGTTTCTATTTTAAAGTTTACTGTTAAATAGACTCAGGTTAAAAGTAAAGTTTGACTCTGTACTTAGCAAAAGTTTGTTTTCACACCTATTCACCTCCTCTATGTGCTCATACTAGCATTCACAAAGTCATCGACTCTCGTCTAGCCAATCGCCAATCACTAGGGGTTGGCGACCAGCCAAAAGGAAGAAAAAGAAGAAAAGGAAAGAGAAGAAAAGAAGAAAAATTAAGCTTGATTTTGAAATTGTTCTTAAAAATAAAGAGGCAATTTTTTTCTACTTATTGATTCTGTTTCAAATCAATTTCCAAGATCAGAAAAACTAATTTTTGTTCTCAGGAATAGAAAACTTTTCTGAACTTTATGGCGATGTCTAACATAAGGTAAGTTGAGTTCCATCTAGTGGCAACATCAAAAACTACTGAACCCTTATAAGTGATATGTTTACCTTTAATGCAAGATTGAAATGCTTTGGCTCTCATGGGAGAACTCCTTACATACCTAACCATATTTCGAATACGTGCAATGGAGTCACGTACCATAGTCAAGCCATCTCTCACAATCAAATTTAATATATGAGCCGTGCATCTCATGTGCAAAACACTACTATCTAATATCAACAACCTTTATTTCAAAAGTTTTTCCCTCAAATAGTCAATTGCAACATAATTCGAGTTAGCATTATCCACGATGATTGTAAACACAGTTTTTTCCATTCTTCACTCCTGAATGCATTTCTCCACAATTTTCCTAATCTCCCTACCCTTATGACTATCCATCACCACAAAATTGATGATTCTTTAATGTAACTTTCAATTTTCATTAATAAAATATGTAGTGAGATACAAATAATTCAAATTTTGAATGGAACTCCATGTATCAGTCGCAATTAATTTTTCCAAAATAATTCTTCAAAGAAGTTCTTTCATATAAATACAACTTGATGCAATCTTTTGCCACTGTGAAATGTGATAAATGTTTGAAGATATATTGTAACTCACTAACAAATTCACGAAATTCAACACGCTCAACCAAAGAAAAAGGTTACTCCTTGAACCGAGTAAACATTCACCTACAACGTTCTTGATTAAATGGCCATGTCAATAAGACACTACCAGTACTAGAATCTCCTTCTGCCTTACCAACCATGTCTACATTACGTGGTGCAAAAAATTTATGCCCTTATCTCTTATCTACATTACGAAGAAACCTTTTGTATGTGGTCAAGTGCTTCCTTATTGTAGAAGTACTGTTAGCAACACGGTACTTAAGCACAAACCCACAATGAATACACTTCACTTGATATATTTTTCCATCATTATCATTGATTCTTGCATAATGATTCCAGCATTCGGATGTATATTTTTTATCATGAGGAAGATAAGAACTAGGTACCTTATTTGTGGCACTCATGGTAAGAGGTGCATTTTCTTCATTTTCATCGCCAAAAAATTCCAATTCCATGATCGGAGTTATCTCATCACGTCCTTCCACCTCCATTGACGTGTTATCTTGATACATTAACTTTACATCCGATGGGAGGCCATAAAAGGAGCCCTGCGTTACGGTAGAGAGCGGCATCTTTCTAATCTGAAATGTTGGTCCCCAAAGGGGTGAGTACAACCACTTAGCAGGTAAAGGACCAATAAACCACTCAATGCATCATACCAATTAATCATCACAACCATAGTATGACACATGTCATTCAAGCATCCATGCACAATTTACCTTCATATCATGCGCATGTCATCATACCGCATGTACATACATCATCATATAATCATCATCATCATGTCGTACATTTACCATCATCGTGTCACAAGTACCATCATGCCATACATACACATACATCCATGCACTCTCCATCATCATGTCACATGCACTCATCATCATCATGTCACATGCACCATCATGCCATAGGTGCACATACATCATACACTCACCATCATCATGTCACATGCAATCATCATCATCATGTCACATGCATTCATCATCATCATGTCACATCATTCATCATCATCATGTCACATGTACCATCATTATCATGTCATACATATATCATCATGCATAACTCAATTTCAATTTCCCAATTTCATTCTTTCATATTGGGCCGCCATGTTTCTCTTTCCTGGGACCAATGTTTGCATCCCACATTTATCACTCGCACCCCACCTGGCATCGTGAGAACCATACGGCACAATACTTGCCGATCATCCGGCACAATACCTGCCAGGCATCTCGTACCCCAAGCGGCATCACGAGGCATCCTCGGCACAATACTGCGAGCGAGCGGCTCCCCACTCTCCGGGCATCTCGAAACTCCCGAGGACCCTCCGGCATCCGGCCATTTAAGGCCACCGGGCAACCGGCCTTACCCTTCCAGCCAGGCATCCTGACACTCCCGGGGCATCGTCGGCTCACACCTCCGATGGCCTCCTCACTTATCTTAATTCACATCTTCAATTATAATTCAATTTTAACATGGCATATGATGTGATGGCAAACAAGATCATTTTCATCCTTTGATTCATATATGTATTTCCAATCATCATCATGCATGCAGCAAGACGCAATCATTCATAACAATACAATTCATGGAGTCCATACAATTTAGAATAGTCCATATATCATGCCTTTTTGAAGTTTACTAAATTCCAGCTTGCACAATTTTAGGAGACATTTAAATTAAATATCCATATGATTCTCAAAAATCATGAAATCAGGACATTTGATAGACAAGACAATAAGATAACAATTTCATGAAGAACACATGCCCAAAAGAGTTTCACACAAGAAGATATAATTCACACAAATACAGCATGTAATTTCGGATAGAATCAGATTGCGCAGTTTTTGAAATATTTCGATTAAAATACCCGAATGACCTCCGAAAATTATTAAATTTTACCAGGTTGTAGTCAAGACACTAAAATAGATTTTTTATGAAGACATCTAGGCCAGATTCGTTCTAGAAAACTTTCTACATACGTCCGAAGTTCCTGTTTCGAGTACCGAACCGTCCAGTTTAGCTATCTCCGAAATATCGAGTTTTCACCTACTTATCCTTCTTCGTTTTCTCTGAAATTTTGATATGTTTTGCCTCAAGAGGTCCCCTACAACTTTGATGAGGGGATATAGGTGAAATTTCCAAATAATAGTCACCATATGGGTCCAAGAAGTCTCTGGTGTCCAGTATCGTATTTCCAGATTTACCGTCTTCAAAAGAAAGTCGATTCACTAGGCTACACTTACTCATTTTACCTCAAATTTGAGTATGTTAGTATTTAGGATGTTCTCTAAGTGTTTCATGAAGAATTCGATGGAAAATTCTCGGTAGAAAGCAACATGCAACCCACAAAACTACCAAAAGGTCAGCAAAGCAGTTCCAGATCTAGTGTCTTCGTAGGAAGAGGGTTTTGCCCCTTAAAACTCAACCATTTTGTCCCAAATTTAAGTATGTTATACTTTGAGATGTTTTCAACAACTTTCATGAAGGAGTCAAAGTCAAAATCTAACTCGAAAGACGCATGCAAGCTTCCACAAGTTTCTGGGTCAGGCGGTTTTCAGGAAATCAGCAAGCTTTTTCAAGAACAAGTCACACTAGCTTCGGTTCCTTACCTCTAAACACCCAAGATTCGACACTATTTCAAGCACACATGCAAGACACACATGCAAGAGTAGAAAATGGGTCCTAACTTGCCTCTAAGATCAAGTGAACGACGGCACACGGACGGCGAACGGTCGGTGACAGGCAGACGGCTCCTTCTTCCTCGGTTCCTCTCTCCCTCTTGGCGACCCTCTCTCTCTCGCAACTCTCTCTCTCTCTCTCTTTTGGCTTGGCCGAGACCCTCAACCGGCCACTTTCTCTCTCCCTTTTGTTTCCCCTAAATCCCATCATTAGCCATGATTATTTGCCTCCCTCAATGGCCAATGCATGGGGTTTTCTTTTGCCACTTGGCAAGGCATGCAAGATGGGCTTGGGATTGGGCTTGGAAGAAGTGGGCCAGCCACTCCTCCCCTCCTTGGTCGACAGCAGCCTCTCCATGGGCTTCAATGGGCCGGCCATTTGGCCCACCAAGAGTCCATGCTATTGGGCCTAAGGCCCAAACCTAATTAAACCCCAAATTTTACCTTTAAGCACTTTTAATTCTTTCTTTTATAGATTTCAAGTTTTAAATTTCACATGGCCAAAATCTTGTAATATTTTATCTATAGGAATTTAGTCTATGAGGTGCATAGCCAAGAATAGATTATTCTCATTAATTTATCCTATAATACTAATTTCAAAAATTCATGAACACAAGCATATATCACTTAGTCTTAAGAGGAGACTAATGGCTAAAGCATAAACCATAGGTAATTTCATTACCTAATTATGGGCTTTAATACACCTTAGAGCTTGTCTTGAATTTTGGGATGCCACAATTCTCCCCCCCTTAGAGAATTTCGTCCTCGAAATTAGATACCACTCGTGCCTTCTTGAAACAAGTAGGGGTACTTCTCATTCATCTGATCTTCACTTTCCCATGTGGCTTCTTCCATATCATGATGTCGCCATAATAACTTAACCAGAGGAATCTTCTTAGTCCTAAGAATTTGTTCCTTTCGATCCAATATCTGCACAGGTTCTTCGATGTACCTCACTTTCTCATCCACTTTGATGGCTTCATGATCGAGTATGTGACCAGGATCCGGCTGGTACTTTCTCAACATCGATACATGAAACACATCATGCAAATTTCCCAACTTAGGAGGCAGCGTTAAACGATAAGCTACATCCCCTATCCTTTCAAGTATCTCAAAAGGTCTGACAAATCTAGGGCTTTACTTACCCTTCTTATCAAATCGAGATATCCCTTTCATTGGAGATACCTTAAGGAATACATGGTCTCCTACATTAAACTCCAAAGGCCTTCTACGCCTATCTGCGTAGTCTTTCTGTCTACTCTGAGCTGTTTTAAGCCTTTTTTCTGATAATTTCAACAACCTCAGTGGTAACTTGTACCAATTCAAGTCATGTCAATTTCCTTTCACCTACTTCAGTCCAACAGACAGGAGTCCTACATCTCCTTCCGTATAATGCTTCATAGGGAGCCATGCCTATACTTTTTTGAAAACTATTATTATAGACAAACTCCACCAAATGCAATTTTTCATCCCAATTTCCTTTGAAATCAATCACACAAGCCCTCAACATATCCTCTAATGTCTGGATTACTCTTTCTGTTTGTCCATCTGTCTGGGCATGAAAAGCAGTACTAAACTGGAGTTTAATTCCTAATGCAATTTGAAGACTTCGCTAAAAGTTCGAAGTAAATCTCGAATCCCGATCTGAGGTAATAGTTACTGGAACACCATGTAAGCATACCACTTGACTTACATATATGTCCGCATATTTGTCCATTGGGTAGTCCATGCGAACCGCTAGGAAATAAGCAGATTTAGTCAAACGGTCCACTATAACCCAGATAGAGTCATGACTACTTGACGTCCTTGGTAATCCTTGTATAAAGTCCATTGTTATATGCTCCCATTTCCATTCTGGTATGTCTAATGGTTTCAAGAGTCCTGCGGGTTTATGATGCTCCGCTTTTACTTGCTGGCACGTCAAACATTGAGAAACGTGCTTAGCCGTATCTGCCTTCATACCATTCCACCAAAACTACTGGCGCAAGTTGCTGTACATCTTTGTACTACCCGGATGAATACTATAATTACTCTTATGCGTCGCCGACAGAATTTCCTTCTTTAATTCTTCGTTGTCGGGAACACAAAGTCGTCCTTGGCATCTCACTATTCCATCATGAAAGACTCGAAATTCTAGTCTTTTTCCTAAAGACACTGCATCTTTTATTTTCAAAATCTCCGAGTCAGATTCTTGTAAGATTTTAACTTTCTAAATAATTTCAGGTTCAATCCTTAATGCATTAAGCATACCAGTAAGACAATCTACTTTTAATTTAAATTTTGAGTCTGTAACAGACTTTAACAAGCTCCATTCCGCCATTCTTAAACTAGCCATCTCCATAGCCGACTTACAATTAAGAGCATTTGCTACCTTATTCGCCTTTCCTGGATGGTATTTTATCTCACAATCATAATCCTTTAACAATTCCATCCATCTCCTTTGTCTCATGTTCAACTCCTTTTGTGAGAACAGATATTTCAAACTCTTATGGTCCGTATAAATCTCAAACTTCTCCCCATACAAATAGTGTCTCCATATCTTCAAGGCAAATACTATAGCTGCTAGTTCTAAATCATGCGTTGGGTAATTCAGTTCATGGGGTTTCAATTGTCTGGATGCATAGGCTATGACCTTGCCATGCTGCATCAAAACACATCCCAGTCCTTTGTGAGATGCATCACTATACACTGTAAAACCATCAGGTCCAATTGGTATAGTCAGGATTGGAGCCGAGGTCAATTTCCTTTTAAGCTCCTGGAAACTCCTTTCACATTCCCCATTCCATTCAAATTTTACATTCTTTCGGGTCAACTTAGTTAAAGGACCTACCAGTCATGAAAATCCTTCAATAAACCTCCTATAATAACCAGCCAGTCCTAAGAAACTTCGTATTTCAGTAGGTGTTGTCGGTCTCGGCCAATTTATTATCATCTCAACTTTAGCCGGGTCTACTGCAATTCCTTCTCCTGATACCACATGCTCTAAAAATATTATCTGGTCCAGCCAAAATTCACACTTACTAAATTTGGCATACAACTTATGCTCTCTCAGAGTTTGCAAAACTATCATCAAGTGTCACTCATGCTCCTTAGGTCCTCTCGAATATATCAGAATGTCATCAATAAAAATAATTACAAACTGGTCTAAATAAGGTTTAAATACCCTATTCATTAGATCCATAAATGCAGCCGGCACGTTAGTCAATCTAAATGGCATAACAAGGAACTCGTAGTGTCCATAACGAGTCCTGAACGCAGTCTTAGGGATGTCCTCTTTCTTAATTCTTAGCTGATTGTATCCTGACCTTAAGTCAATCTTAGAGAAGACTGAACTTCCCTGAAGTTGGTCAAAAAGATCATCGATTCTAGGCAAAGGATATTTATTTCTAATCACCTGGTTCAGTTGCCTATAGTCAATACACAAGCGCATCGATCCATCTTTCTTTTTCACAAATAAGACCGGTGCACCCCAAGGTGAAGCACTTGGTCTAATGAATCATTTGTCATTAGACCAAGGCCATCCTATATGGGGCTTTTGATATAGGTCTTGTTCCAGGCATTATTCAATTTCAAACTCAATTTCTCGCTCTAGCGGCAATTCATGCAATTCCTCAGGAAATACATCTTGAAATTCGTTGACTACCTGAATTTCATCAATCTTAGGCTCTTCCTTAGTATAATCTCTAACCATGGCCAGGTACCCTTGACATCCTTTGTCAAGTAACGCACGGGCTTCTATTGCTGAAATAAGTACTATGGGTAGGTGGGTCTGACCTCCCAGAAATTCACAACTAGACTGATCAGGTAAGGTAAATTGGATTACTTTCATATAACAATCCATTTGGGCCCGATACTTATGAAGCCAGTCCATTCCTATGATAACATCAAAATCATACATGGCCATTACCACTAAGTCTATTTCCATATCCTTTCCCCCATTATTATCTTACAATTTCCACACACCAACGTAGACAATAACATATCCTTTAAAGGCGTAGAAACACAAAGAGGTGTCTCAAGAGGCGTAGTTTCTATCTTATTCAACTGTCTATATCTTTCAGACACAAATGAATGCGTAGCACCCGTATCAAACAATGCATATGCCTTTTTATCATTTATAAGGATCGTACCTGAGATAACATTTTTGGAAGCTTCCGCTTCCTCTTGGGTGATCGCATACACTCTTCCTTGTGCTGGTGGCCTCTTGGGGTTCCTTGGTAAGTTTGGCCTAACAGCATTCCGCTGTGGCTACTGCACCGAGCCCATACTCACGTTCGACCTTTCCTGTGGACAGTTTCTCTTAATATGACCTATTCGTCCACAACTATAACATTTCGGTTGCCCATTACACCTTCAACACTCCTCATTTTGATAAGGTGTCCTTTCCAAATTCAGGCTACCTCTGCCCTTTCCAAAGTTCCCAAAATTTCCCTTCTTCTTAGACTCCCAGGTCTGACCTTGACCTGTATAGGGTCTCTTACCCCGTCTCACATCACCAAAGGACAATGGTTTATTATTCTCCGAATGTTCCCTTACCAACTCTTGCTCCACCAACTGTGCCCTTTCATAGATCTCATTATAATCTCTTATGTTCAGAGACACTAGTTGTTTCCTAATATCAGTTCTCAACCCTTTCAGAAACCTCTTAGCTTTCTCTTCTCAATCCTCAATTAGCCTAGGAGCATATCTAGACAGTTCAGAAAATCTAGCCTCATATTGATCTACTGTCAGCTCCTTTTGTTCCAATTGAACAAATTCAGTAATTTTCCTATCCTTAGCACAGTCAGAAAAATGCTTTCTGTTGAAAGCTCTCACAAACTCTTCCCAGTTAACCTCAGTACCTGGTGGGAAGATTGTGTCCATCGATGCTCTCCACCAAAACTTTGCATTTCCCTCCAGCTGGGACTCTACCAAAGTTATTTTCTCAGCATCAGTGCAGTCCAACAACCTGAAAATTTGTTTCACTCCATCAATCCAATGTTTCGCCTCCTCAAGACTTCCCATTCCACTAAACTTAAGTGGCTTCAGCTTCAAAAACTGCTCCACCAGTCCTTGAGTACGGCGTTCTGCTCCAGGTTGTTGCTGCGCCTGCCTTTCCATCAAATTTCCAATATTGGCCAATGCCTGCAGGATGTCTTCCATTCGGGGTTCAGCCCTTGCAGCAGAGGCTTCAGCCCTCGATGGATGAGCACTTCCAACTCGCACCATGACTTTCCTACAATTTCCAAGCATTGCCTCAAGAATAATCTGAGACTCACTATCTCCATTCAAAGCAACTACTACTACTTCATAAGTAACATATACATGTTACTGGTACCTAAAGATGACTCAAAATAAACTACTAGGGAACTACGAGTGATTACTCATCACCCGTTATTCAAAGTTAGTCAATTATTCCGTTTTATATCCTATAGTGTGCATTGTCATCATGTTCCTCAATTTCCAAATGAGGCTCTTTATCACTCCACCTATAACCATTGCTCTGATACCAAAAAAGGCGGCTGTGGCACCCCAAAACACCTTAGGTTGCCACAAGCACCTATTGCTACACCTAATAGACACTAGTTACATCTCTTAGTAGAAGCGTCGTAGTTCATAGGCATTTTTTTTTTTTTGAAAACGGTCCCAGCGCGACTCATTAGCGGAAGCAAAATTTAATATCGCCATCTCTCCCTCCAACAGTCATGATACAATGCACACCACTAAGTACCATAGGAAAAGATAAAGCCAAGCCACTTTTATTTACGTATTTTCATGATGGATTTTTCTCGAGTTGATACAACAAAAGAAAGCCAAGATTTTCGGCTACACTTGGCCTCATCCCAAAAAGATACTACGACCCCTAAAGTGATCACGTGACATCCTCCATCTAACAGTGGCGGCTACTCCCAAAAAGAAACATCAGCTCTCTACCCCTCACGCGGCCATCATACCCATCCTGGTGCGCCAGGCGGTGGCGGCGGCAACATCCCCCTAAACACTCCATCTCGGCGGACATGAACTGACAGAAACTCCTGAATGATAGGGCCCTCAACCAGGCCTACATCGTACATAACTAGCACTCGCACTCGCACAAATGTCAGTCCAGGGATGAGGACGCAGTCGATCTCCATAGACTCTACCTCTACATCCGATGGGAGGCCATAGAAGGTGCCCTGCGTGACGGTAGGGAGCGGCATCTTTCTAATCTGAAATGTTGGTCCCCAAAGGGGTGAGTATAGCCACTCAGCAGATAAAGGACCAATAAACCACTCAATGCATCATACAAATCAATCATCACAACCATAGCATGACACATGTCATTCAAGCATCCATGCACAATTTACCTTGATATCATGCGCATGTCATCATACCGCATGTACATACATCATCATATAATCATCACCATCATGTCGTACACTTACCATCATCGTGTCACAAGTACCATCATGCCATACATACACATACATCCATGCACTCTCCATCATCATGTCACATGCACTTATCATCATCATATCACATGCATTCATCATCATCATGTCACATGCACCATCATGCCATAGGTGCACATACATCATACACTCACCATCATCATGTCACATGCATTCACCATCATCATGTCAAATGCATTCACCATCATCATGTCACATGTACCATCATTATCATGTCATACATATATCATCATGCATAACTCAATTTCAATTTCCCAATTTCATTCTTTCATATTGGGCCGCCATGTTTCTCTTTCCCGGTACCAATGTTTGCATCCCACATTTATCACTCGCACCCCACACGGTATCGCGAGAACCATCCCACAATACCTGCCGGGCATCCACAATACCCCGGGCATCTCGTACCCCAACTGGCATCACGAGGTATCCCTCGGCACAATACCTACCGAGCTTCCGGCTCCCCCACTCTCCGGGCATCTCGAAACTCCCGAGGACCCTTCGGCATCCGGCAATTTAAGGCCACCGGGCAACTGGCCTTACCCTTCTAGCCAGGCATCCTGACACTCCCCGGGCATCATCGGCTCACACCTCCGATGGCCTCCTCACTTATCTTAATTCACATCTTCAATTATAATTCAATTTTAACATGGCATATGATGTGATGGCAAACAAGATTATTTTCATCCTTTGATTCATATATGTATTTCCAATCATCATCATGCATGCAGCAAGACGCAATCATTCATAACAATACAATTCATGGAGTCCATACAATTTAGAATAGTCCATATATCATGCCTTTTTGAAGTTTACTAAATTCCAGCTTGCACAATTTTAGGAGACATTTAAATTAAATTTCCTTATGATTCTCAAAAATCATGAAATCAGGACATATGATAGACAAGACAATAAGATAACAATTTCATGAAGAACACATGCCCAAAAGAGTTTCACACAAGAAGATATAATTCACACAAATACAGCATGTAATTTCGGGTAGAATCAGATTGCGCAGTTTTTGAAATATTTCGATTAAAATACCCGAATGACCTCCGAAAATTTTTAAATTTTACCAGGTTGTATTCAAGACACTAATGTAGATTTTTCATGAAGACATCTAGGCCAGATTCGTTCTAGAAAACTTTCTACAGACGTCCGAAGTTCCTGTTTCAAGTACCGAACCGTCCAGTTTAGCTATCTCCGAAATATCGAGTTTTCACCTACTTATCCTTCTTCGTTTTCTCTGAAATTTTGATATGTTTTGCCTCAAGATGTCCCCTACAACTTTCATGCAGGGATCTAAGTGAAATTTCCAAATAATAGTCACCATATGGGTCCAAGAATTCTCGGGTGTCCAGATTTACCGTCTTCAAAAGAAAGTCAATTCACTAGGCTACACTTGCTCATTTTACCTCAAATTTGAGTATGTTAGTCTTTAGGATGTTCTCTACAAGTTTCATGAAGAAGTCAAAGGAAAATTCTCGGTAAAAAGCAACATGCAACCTACAAAACTACCAAAACGTCAGCAAAGCAGTTCCAGATCTAGTGTCTTCGTAGGAAGAGGGTTTTTCCCCTTAAAACTCAACCATTTTGTCCCAAATTTTAGTACGTTATACTTTGAGATGTTTTCTACATCTTTCATGAATGAGTCAAAGTCAAAATCCAACTCGAAACATGCATGCAAGCTTCGACAAGTTTCTGGGTCAGGCGGTTTTCAGGAAATCAGCAAGCTTTTTCAAGATCAAGTCACACTAGCTTCGGTTCCTTACCTCTAAACACCCAAGATTCGACACTATTTCAACCACACATGCAAGACACACATGCAAGAGTAGAAAATGGGTCCTAACTTGCCTCTAAGATCAAGTGAACGACGGCACACGGACGGTGAACGGACGGCGAACGGTCGGCGACGGGCGGACGGCTCCTTCTTCATCGGTTCCTCTCTCCCTCTCGGCGACCCTCTCTCTCTCGCAACTCTCTCTCTCTCTTTTGGCTTGGCCGAAACCCTCAACCGGCCACTCTCTCTCTCCCTTTTGTTTCCCCTAAATCCCATCATTAGCCATGATTATTTGCCTCCCTCAATGGCCAATGCATGGGGTTTTTTTGCCACTTGGCAAGGCATGCAAGATGGGCTTGGGATTGGGCTTGGAAGAAGTGGGCCGGCCACTCCTCCCCTCCTTGGTCGACGGCAGCCTCTCCATGGGCTTCAATGGGCTGGCCATTTGACCCACCAAGAGTCCATGCTATTGGGCCTAAGGCCCAAACCTAATTAAACCCCAAATTTTACCTTTAAGCACTTTTAATTCTTTTTTTTTATATAGATTTCAAGTTTTAAATTTCACATGGCCAAAATCTTGTAATATTTTATCTATAGGAATTTAGTCTATGAGGTGCATAGCCAAGAATAGGTTATTCTCATTAATTTATCCTATAATACTAATTTCAAAAATTCATGAACATAAGCATATATCACTTAGTCTTAAGAGGAGACTAATGGCTAAAGCATAAACCATAGGTAATTTCATTACCTAATTATGGGCTTTAATACACCTTAGAGCTTGTCTTGAATTTTGGGATGCCACACCTTAATTTCACAAAATGCTGAGAAATTGACTTGTGATTTAACCTTAATTTCAGAGATTGGTTGTGAAGAATTTCCTTCACGGAGAATTGCTTCCAAATGACAACTCTATTTTTGTTTAATGCGAGCGAGTTGAGTTTATTGATTCATTCTCTTTTGCAGCAATCGTTTTCTTTTAAGAAGGTGGGAGCAATGCGGGCAGCCCAAGATCATCTATACATGCAAGAATCAACAAGAAATGTAAGCAGGTGAATTTTTCTCTCATACTAAAAAGACTTCACTTATAAGTTGGAGCTATTCCATGTCGACGTTTGCTCTTCACCAAGAATCAACTAAGAGAAGTTGCCGAGAGCACTGGCCTTCCAACTTTTGCACTCACTAATGCTGGAAGAACTCAGGTATGCATATGCATGCCCTTGCTTATGGCACGTCTAAGAACGTTTCTTAATAACATGCTTCGTGATGGCAACTGCAAAAAACTTCAGAAAGACAGGGTCAGCATATGGGTGTGCTCAAAAGATTGTACTACTGTTGTCATACTTTCCACATCATTTCTTTTTGTACATACAAGCTTGTGTCATCGATTTGATTGGAGTTTCTGATCTCTGGTCATCAGAGCACTGCATTGAAAAATGGACTGAAGTTCCAAGACCTCGATTGCACAAATTAAGAGTTATAGGACTTGGATTACACAATCCGCCTAAGCCATAGGACCAGAAATGGACTTACCCCTAAACAATAACTTTGGATGTATAATGCTCATGAACATCTTATGGATCATAACCTTCCTGAATTAGAAAATTTAAACTTTACATAACGGTAAAAACAAGGTCACATGATAAAATTTTGACTTTGGAAGTGGCTCAATACAAACAAGGAATGGTTCTATGGAGGTCTCCTGTAGCAGCATGAAAAGTAATGCCAAATCTTCAAAGAGAAAGCTAATATATGATGCAAGCTGTGGCTCAATACAAACAAGAAATAGTTCTATGGAGGCCTACCATAGCAGCATGAAAAGTAACACCAATTCTTCAAAGAAAAAGCTAATAGATGTCACAAAAGAGGGAGGGATAATACATCCACAAAATATAACTTTAGAGGACGATTAAGGGAAACCATAACTAGAGGATGCATTTGTCCCCTGCTATGTTGAGAATTTTTATTTTCTTATTTCTTTCTTATTTTTTCTTGAAGTTTTTTTCTTGTTTTTTTTTTTTCGAAGTCTAATGCCCTCTATTTTAAGAAATATAGCTAAGTTTATTGACTCATTTTCTTATGTAGCAATCGATTTCTTTTAAGACGGTGGGAGCAACGCGGGCAGCCCAAGATCATCTATACATGCAAGAATCAACAAGAAATATAAGCAAGTGAATTTTTCTCACATACTAAAAAGACAGCACTTATAAGTTGGAGCTATTCCATATTGAGGTTTGCTCTTCACCAGGAATCAACTAAGAGAAGCTGCTGAGAGCACTGGCCTTCCAACTTTTTTTTTTGTTGACTTGGGAACCGTCGTACAGCCGGCAGCCAGCGACGCAAACTTGGAGGGGCACTAACGCAGGGACCCACCTCCCACGGCACCTCACTTAAGTCAAGCAATGGAGACGCGAAGTTTCGAACCCCTCCCCTCTCGGATGAGGGTTGAGAGCGCAAATTAACACGTTCACCGCAGGGTGGGTCTAGCCTTCCAACTTTTGTAGTCACTAATGCTGGAAGAACTCAGGTATGCATACGCATGTCCTTGCTTATGGCACGTCTAAGAACCTTTCTTAATAACATGCTTCATGATGGCAACTCAAAAAATTCAGAAAGACGTGGTCAGCATATGGGTGTGCTCAAAAGATTGTACTACTGATGACATCAAAAGATTGTACTACTGTTGTCATACTTTCCACATCATTTCTTTCAAATTTATTGGCTGGGCGAGCGGCATCTGGGTGGTTGGGCGAGTGAGCGGCCTCCACCGAGGGGACGAGTGGCGTCCAGCAGCAGCGTCGACGGCGGCGGCAAGGTGAGTGAAGGGTGACGGCATCCAGTGGTGGCATCGAGGGAAGCAAGGGCGGAGCGAGCACAGGCCAACTAGCATCCAGTGGCAGAACAGGTGGCGTTCGGCGGCGGCATCGAGGGTAGGCGGCGTTCGGCGGCAGCATCGAGGGCAAGCAACCTCCGGCAATGGCATCAAGGGCAAGCAGTGTCGACAACGGGGCAGAGGCAGAGAACAGGAGAAGACTCAGAGAAGAATTGTGAAGTGTGAACTGAGGGTAAACATTAAAATTGATTTGGGGTCTTTTTTTGGAACTAGGAACTGCTGGTTCCTAGAAAAAAGGGAAACGAGAACCAAAACAGATCTTTTTAGAACTGGGAATTGAACCGGACCCTCCACTTCTTGGATCTACCCGGGAACCGCATTCACCCCTAAATTTTTATATTTTTGAAAGGCCGTCCAATCGACTTGACCCAACCCGAATTCAAAAGATCTGGATCCAGAATGGCCATCCCTCAAAGACCCAACCCGACCCGACGGCCCGAATTAAGAAGATCTGGATCCAGAAAAGCCGGTTCCTCGGAGACCTGACCCGACCCAACCCGTTTTCCCTCCCCACCATCTTTTCTCTCCTGCATGCGTAGAGGAGAGAGGACTCGAGAAAGTTACTCGGGGAAGAAGGAAGCCATGGAAGAAGCTCTGAGCTCGCCGCCGCCGCTGATCGGCGACCCGTTGACCAACCCAACCACCTACTTCTCGTCCCTCGACGACCTCGCCCATGAGCTCGCTTCCCTCGAGGACCTCGCCAACCGTGGGTTGTGACGGTCCGTCCTCGACAAGGTCGCCCGCGCCCAGTCCCTCTCCCTCCTCCGCCACCCCCATGACCACCTCACCTACCTCTCCGACAACGCCCTTGCCCTCGCCAAGCTTCGCCGCTTCGCCAATGCTGCCGCCAAGCTCGAGTCCCTCCAGGATCTCGAGTCCCCCGAGTACAGGTACGAGTCCTACCCACAAATCTACCCCGGGCGGTCAGGCTCGATGGTGCCCTTCTGCCTCCGGTGGCTGAATTGCGAGATCCCAATCAAGTTGGGCAGCCACCAGGAGGAGTTGGATCGGTTCTACGCGCTTCTGGATTTCGTCAAAGGGAAATTGGAGGAGAGAAGGAACAAGGGTTTGTCCGAGGAGGACGAGTCGGTGAGGGCTCGGAGGAGGAGGGAGGTCCTGGTGATGAATGGCATCATGGGTAATCATTTGAGTTATAAGGAGTTCAGTGCGTACTTGGATTTGATCAGGGATATGTTTAAGAGGGGTTATTCGGAGGACCCGGTTTTGGTCTCAAGGTTGGGGTATATTTAGATGCAGATCAGGGATCAGGAAGGCGCGAATAGCTCGTTTAAGCAGATCGAGGGGATGGCGAGCCAAGGGAAGATTCGTGGTTCAATCTTGTGAATAGAAAATAAGGCCTTGTTGTATTTGGTGGGGAAGGATTTTGTGCTAAGTAGCACTGACACGCAACGCGACATGACACGACACGTCAACACGTCATTTCTAAAAATTAGAGAATTTCGACACGTTGCGACACGTTGTATATTAAATTAATATTTTTATTTTTAATTAATTTGATTCAAATTCATATATAATAAATTTACACTAATAATATTAATAAATCAATTCATTTGAAATCCAAAATATATATTCATAGTTAATGCGAAACATGTTTTTAACTTTAACAAAAGTTATTGATGAAATTAATAATTAATAAGAAATTAAAATCAATTTATTTAAATAAATTCATGATTTTCTACAATGACCAAAATTTATCATTATTCAAAATTCAATACTTTTATTTTTCGAAATTATTTTTTAATTTCATTTATTTAATTTTCCGGTTAAAGAAAATCCCCAAAATCCACCCTTTCTTTCCTTCGTCCTTTTCCATCCACCCCAAATTTATTTTACTTTTTTTCCCTCCCCACCACTTGACAGTGACAGGTACGCTGTCACTTCCCCCCCTCACGCCATCAGATCTCCTTTATTATTTTTTGGGTTTCTTTATCAAAACCCTAGCGAGCCCTCCTTTTCCTATTCCTCCTTGCCACTCGCCGCACGACCCCCTTCCCTCCTCTCCTCTTCCTCTCGACACTTCTCCTCCTCCTCCTCTCCGCACGACCCACTTCCTCTCCTCTTCCTCTTGATTCTTCTCCTCCTCCTCCTCCTCATCGTTGATCTATCACAACAATGGCAGCCCTCGCCGCTCTCTCTGGCCGTCTCTCGCCGTCTCGGTGGTCCGTTCGTGGCTTCGTCTCGCTGGTGGGAGTTTTCTTTCTCTCTCTTCTTTCTCTCTGTTTGGCTCTTTCTCTAGCCGTCTCTCACCGTCGCAGTGGTTCGTTCGTGGCTTCGTCTCACCGGCGCTCGCGGCCTCTGCTCCCTCGCCCTCCCTCGCCTCCACTCTCCATTAGTCTTCCAGACACGTGTCGACACGCGATTCGAGAAAAGTTGACCGCGTGTCCGACCGTGTTTGAGGGTGTCGACGTGTCCGACATGCTCCGACACATGTCGGACATGACACGAAAGCATGGGCAACGTGTCCGTGCTTCATAGATTATGTGTCGGCTGTGAGGGAGTATGAGGAGTGTATTGAAAGAGATGATTCAGATGTGGTGGCGATCAACAATAAGGCGCTTTGTTTAATGTATCTGAGGGACTTGTTGGATTCAATCAAGGTGTTGGAGAACGCGCTTGGAAGGGTTCCTACCATTGCTGTGAATGAGTCGCTTGTGGTGAATCTGTGTAGTATGTACAAGTTGGCGTACATCAATCATTTGGAGCGCGTTTGATAATTATTCTATTCCTGAGAATAATTTATGATAAAAAAAAAAAATGATTATTTTTTATTCTGTTTTCAAGAATAATTTCCAAACATTTTAAAGCATTTGATAATTGTCAAAATTTAGATTTGCTTGATTCTGGAATTGTTCTCAGGAACAAATAAGTAACTTTTTTTTACTTATTGATTTTGTTCCAAATCCATTTCTAGGAATAAAAATGTTACTAAACGGATTTCTATTCCAAATCTATTCTCGAAAACAAAAGAATAGAAATTATTAATATTTGATAAGTTGCCAAACACTCCCTAAAAAGACTTTTGAGTAATTGGATTAACCGAGTGGCTCCTGATGATTTTGATTCATCGTGTACCAGGATTTGATAGTACTATCTCGTCCACTATCATACGATAGTTTGCTTACTAATGTCATTTGGGGGGCAAGGGTGATTCAGGGGTTGGGTTGGGGAAATCGACATTAGCAGGCCGATTATGTATCAATGTGATTGAGAAAATATATAATGAGGGACCAATTATCTTCCTTCTTTCTAAGTAAGCTCAAAATATATATGTATCAGTGGTGGTCCTAACGTAGTACTTCTCGCAAGCAATCGGCATCTTCAAACGAATTATGGACACTAGACTTGAGCTTGACTTATAATAATGAATGTGTTTGTAATGTGTTCATGTCCAGATAAAAGGCAATGTTGATCTCATCTGATTCTTAGAATGTGGGATAGACGAGAGCTATGTGGCCAACCAACCAATACATTGCCTAGACGAGAGCTATGTGGCCAAAGAAGATGCGTTCCACAGTATAACATTGCCTAATTCGTCAAAAAAATATCCATTGATGTGCCATGAAATAGCCCCTTTTATGGCAATCAAAGGCGGGATTCAATAAAAGTGAAGGCTCATCCTAGCGAGCACGCCCGAAAAGAGAACCTCTTCATGATCTTAGACAAACAAGAATTTGAGTATACCGCAACATAAGTATGTGATGTCCCTTATGAGTATAGGGGACTTTGATCAAGCACCACATGCACAAGCAGAACCGCAAAGTCAAAGCATTTGTATCATAGAAAGTGCGTCCTTAACTCGAATCTCTTATCATCAAATCTCTAGTGACAATGGACATCACATAAATGCAAACCTAAGAAGAAATTATACCATCATGAAATGAAAAAGGCCATATGCTCTTATCAACTGTACTAAAATGACTATTGGCACAATCTGGATGACTCTACTATTCTAGGCATATAAATGTGATGTGTGATCCCGCAGTTGGTAATTTTATGAAAAAGTTAGTAAACATAAACAAACTGATAGATAAAAATAATTATTAATCTATTGATTTCTTGATGACTTGTTATAACTCAACAACACTTTTATGCAATTACCAGCTTTTCTTATCCTTTATGGAATTTTATTTGTCTTTCTCCTAATTGTCTTAAATTTATTAACTCTTATGCTAACATTGACATTTTTTAATAATATTATGATTTTTTTAAGATTTTTTTTTAATGTTTTCTCTCTCTTTTTCCCCTTTTCTTCACTCTTTTTTTTTTTTTTTTTCCTGGAAGCTTGAGGGCCGACGAGGGTTGCTAGTTAACCCTTGTCTGCACTGCATGAAGGCGTTGCAGTTCTTGCCCTTGCCAGTGGGTGTTGTTGCCCTCACTATGGTCAATGAGGGCAAAGGCAAAAGCCACTGCATCCTCACCAGCCAAAGCGAGGGCTCATGAGCCCTCACCTAGATCTAGCAAGGACTGCGACCTAAATAGCACTACCACAACATGACACGACAAGACACCATATATCGACAAGTTATTTTTCATTAAATAAAGAATTCCGACATGTTGTGACACGTTGTATATTAAATATATATTTTTATAATATCATTTGTATGATTATTTCAATCAAATTAATTTGATTCAAATTCAAAAATAAATAATAAAAAAATCTAGAATGAATCTATACTAAAAATATCAATCCATCATTTATTGTTTCAAATTTGACAAATTCAACTACGTTCATAAAACTTAGAGAGAGAGAAAAACAAGCAATTCAAATTCTGGACTTGCGTGTTAGATGTACCGGAAGAGAAAAGGAAAGGAAAACTTGGGGGTGAATTATATATCATAGGAAGTGAGAGTCAGAAGAGAAAAGAAGAGAATACTAGATTTTTCTTCTTTCTCAATTTATTATTTTTATTATTGTTTTTTTAATTTTTACATATATACATTATGACCCCTTATTTGATTGAAAATTTTTAAAATTGACTTTGTGTGTCGAATCACATGTGGGAAACTTGCGTGTCGGAATGCTAACTAAAGTATCGGAGAGTGTTGAGAAAGTTAATTAAGTATTGGATTTTTCGACACGTGTTGACCGATTGTCGTAAAGTGTCCGAGAGTGCTGGACACGTGTCTGAGTATCCGACATGATATAAAGGCTCTCGAAGAGTATCGGTGTTTCCTAGACCGCAATGCCCTCTCCAAATCTGGGCTGAACCTAGAGCCAGCAAGGCCACAACCCCCTAGCCTAATGCCAATGAGGGTTGGACCCTTGCCAGCCCTCAAGCTTTCTAGGAAAAACAAAGAAGAAAAAACCATAAAAATTATTTTTAAAAAATCAAAATATTATTAACAAATATTCATGTCGGCACCACCCACGTCATATCAAAGCTAGTTGTGCCATAATAGCAATTTCCAGTTAAATCGGCTAGAATGACTCAACTGGTACAAATGTTAAAGGTTTATGATTGAATCAGAATCAACACAATAGGTTTAAGGTTTTTTTGGTACTTTTCTCTCATGAACCAATTATTGATCACCCTCCCTCTTGTATTCCACATCAAATATGACCCAACACACTTCATTTTCTCATACGGCAACTTCATAAGAAAAGGTGCGGGCATATGCCTTTTATTCATCCATCCAAGCGCAAGTCAAGTACCCTCCATTGTTAATCCACGAGACATCATGGCAAATCTCCATGCTACATTGTTCTTTTTGGTTTTCATACATTGTGCATTGTGTAGGTCCCATTGCCACTGGTAGAAGGGAAAATATTAATCAATCATTACTAAATTTATTGTACATATGCTAATTTAGTTATAAATTTCCCAACTTTGTCAAATGAGTGATAAATCTTTGCGCGAAATTCTAATGGAGTCATCGTATGTGGCACATAGCTAAGTTAGTGATTTTTTTGTGGAAATTTGACTATATATTGGAATTTCGATAAGATTCTTTAGAATGACAAAATCGAAAATTTTAGCATTGCATTGGCATTTGTATATAAATTTTGAACTAATTGGACAATTTTCTTGCAAAAAAGCATTCTTCATTTAGGATGATGCTATTTCCACCTCCTAAATGATTACATGCATCCCTATCTACACTAAAAAGACAAAACTATCCTTAAATTTTCAATTGCAATTTAAAGTGATGGCCTCACTCTTTGTTTTTTCTATTTTTTCCTTTTTCTATTCATAACAAAGCATTTCACATATTTTGTTTTTTAGCATATTAAAGAAAAGTGCATTCTCAAATATTCTTATAACGTTTTACATACTCCATGTAAAATCATTTCGCTAATGGTAAGGAAAAAAGACATTATTTGATATAGTATAAAACTGAAAAGTCTTTTCTTCATTATTGATTTTATAACAACTTACCTATTTTTTGTCCATCTTATCTCAAAAGCTCACTATCTTGTTGGACTTTACTTGAGAGAGCTCGAGACTCGGTTTTCAAATTTGAGGTGGGCTACCTTTTGAATCTTATGGTCACCCTTAGAATTGAGCTGGAAGTGTAGATCGGAATTAGGATGCTTCGGTGGATAAACCTAGAGATTCAAAGATTCAAAAGATTCTGCAAGAGAATACCGAGAAGAAGAAAGCTGACTTTTAGGTTTTTGAGGACGGAACACTCAAGTTCCGAGGACGATTGTGTGTACCTGACAATGTAGCACCCAAGGAAGAGATATTGTTAGAAGCTCTTCGTAACTTGATTCTGACATTCATCCTCGTAATACAAAGATGTATCAGAATCTGCATCAACATTATTGGTGGTCCAGTATGAAGGTGGACATCGCCAAGCATGTCGCCAAGTGTTCGACATGTCAGCAAGTGAAGGCACATCATTGTAAGTGTCACGCCCCGATCCTCAGGCACGCACCCATCTCTCACTTGGTCAATTAATAGCGACATCCCAGGATGTATCGTCGACCCATTCATTTTAATACGCATGCGGAAACTTATAAATAATCCCCAAACAATAAACCAATGGGATAGAGATCGCCAATTCTTCGGGCTTTGCCTCTTAAACTCCGGGGCTTCCAGTCCTTCGCCAACCCCACCTAAGAACCTGAAATGGTTATTCAATAACCAGTGAGATAATGTCTCAGCAAGTTCTACCCCCTAAGACTCGATTAAGAAGCTAATTATGTCCTAAAAGCTACCTAAGCACAACACGAGTCAAAGGACTTACCTTGGCCTCAGTTCCTTCCTACAAGTTAGTCAATTCATAAATACTGACAATCACATCATCTCATCAGACAAATCGACTTAGTCGATTACATATCATCAAGACCATCACATGGTCATTTTCATTAATCAATTTTCACTTTTGATTTCGGCCCAACGAGCACAACTTAGATTAAGTGGTAGTCACGGCCCCACTGGCATCTTTTCTACATTTGGTGGTCATCATGGCCCCACCTGGCAATTTTCCATATTTAGTAGCATCACGGCCCCACTTGGCAATTTTTCATATTTAGTGGCATCACGGCCCCACTCGGCAATTTTCCATATTTAGTAGCATCATGGACCCACTTGGCAATTATTAGATTTGGTAAGATTTAGTGGTATCACGGCCCCACTCGGCAATTCTTAGATTTATACCCACATTATCCAATTTTTAGGATAAATCTTCATATTCACCAATTTCACTCAATTATCACAATCCAGTGCTTAATTAAATAAACGAAAGGCACTACTGAACTTAGCATAAAATCCTAGTCACCGGCCATCCCGGTTGAATTTCCGGAAAATAACTAATTAATTAAATAATTACGAAATATATCAAATAAATACAATAAATCCAACTTAGGCTCGTTATAGCCTAATTGGAAGCAGACGAACTGGAAAATTAACGAACTACTCTAGATAAATTCTAGAGCTTATCACAAATCAACCAAATATCAGTGGTGTAATTTTTAGCAATCAAAGTCTCAAGAACCATCACAAACTCATAACCGACTCTAACCGGCAGAATAGGCTTACTCGCACTTCTCCAAGTTTAAATCCAGAAATCAAATCGAACAAGTTCGGAAAATTCCAAAATTTGAATATGTTGTAATAGACACAAAAAATATTTTTAATGCAGACACCTTAACCCAGATCCTTCTAGATTCGGCCCAGTAAATCGCTCAATCCAGCATAAAAAAACTGGGTCTGTTTCTAGAAAGTCTGTTTTCTGAAATCAGTTTGGTTCGAGATCTAAAACATGTCCATTTGATATGAAATTTGATTATATTAAACTAGAAGATATGATAAACAACTTTTGTGAAGAAACCATTTTGAAATTCGAACCCTAAGAGTTGATAAAAACCCTTAGAATCCTAAAAGGTCATCAATTCCAATAAAAACTAAGATTCGGTTTGAAAATGACGAAACCGATATCTACTCCTTTTAAGTCCATAAAAATCTTGAGAAATATATATGTTATATCTGAGGATGTCTAAAACATTTCTCAAGAAAATATCAACCTCAAATTCGTAACCCATTTCAATCTACAAAAATGGCAAACGATGAGACTTCAGAAACCAAAACTACATGAACTCCACTGGATTCGATTAATCCATCATCAATTGAACAAATCTCACTAATTAAGTTACACTAATCTATACTTAAGTTAATCTAAACAACCCTTAAGCATAATTAACCTACTAAGTAAAGCTTAGTGAGTTAAATTTACTTGTTTGGCGAGCCAGTCAGTTCAAATCAAGAGGAATGCGACGGGGGACAATTGTCTCCAAAGCAGGCCTAGGTTTCAAGGCTCGGAACTACCTCAAAACCGGTCGAGGGTTCTGGAAACCCACTAACAAACTCTTTGTTTGCTGTTGCAAAGAGAGGAAACAAGGTTGGTTGAGACGGGAATTGATCGGGAAAGGTGGAAAGGACCAAACCGGGACTTGACGGGCACTCACGGGGGTCAGAGGTGGGCCAAATGACTCCGGCACGAGCTAAGGAAGCTGCTGGAATGGAAAGGATAGCACGGCAGGTGGAGGGTGCGCACGGCTAGGTGTGACGTGCGCGAGGCGGCGGGGCGGCGTTCTGGCGATGATGGCAACATGCGATGGTCCTGAGCAGCTGCTACTCCTTCTCTGGCTTCTACTGGTGGGCGAACAAGCTGGGAGGAGAGAGGATGGCTGGCCGGTTGGCTTGAGAAGTAAAGAGAGGGCAAGAGGGGGCCACCATGGCCAAGTTTTTCCAATTCCTTATCTCCTTGACCATCATTGGCCAAGTATGGTTCATTGGCTCTCAATGAGCCACCAATGCTCCCCTAACATTGAAATGATCCAAACCATAGGCCATGGGGAGCTATGAATTTCAACATTTCACCTTCAATTGGACTTAGTTTCTGCTCAATTCAATCTATTTGGCCTTAATAAATTCCGTTATTGAGTCAACACTCGAATTGATATTTTCCTCACCAATTGAAGCATATTGCATCCCAAATGCGCGACCAAAAACGGTCCCCAGTTTTTTTTGGACAAAAACGATCCAAGGGACTATTTTTTCCCAAAAAGTCTCGGGTTGCGAGAAAAATCTTCCTGGGGCGAGTCGACGTTCTAATTTATTGTGACATGACAAAACCTTCAATTTTTGAAATCGGATTCCAAAGTCGCGGTTAATTTCACTCGACGCATTTAACGTGACCATTGGGTAGCTTTTAGAAATTTTTAGTGCAAATGACCATGTTCAATTTTCTTTCAACCACGATGAACCCCTACGACATTGGCTGACTTCGATTGTTGTGAAAATCTCGATGATTCAAATACGGACACATGATACCAAAACGATAGAAAAATCGGTTTAGTGTCGATCGACGAAATTTTGCAATTTAGTAGGATCATCCACATTTAACCATATATCTCAATCAAACTGACCTATCTCTGATTCCTAATCGACTTATATCTGTGCCATAATGATCTCTACAGATGAGCACGGTTGAGCAGCCGATTCTTGGTCAAATTCTCAAGTCTATTGCATTAAAATTTCTTAATGACTTCCCCAAATAGTCTAGTTATCTCATGAGTGGCCATATCAGAGAAAGTCATTATAGGCGTGTCGATGAAAGGTCCAATTTATCCAATCGAAATCAGGATGTCACACAATAAACACAACACAATGCTCTAAACTATAGTGAAGAAATTAAGAAGTCTCGGATCTCCACATGACCCAAATTCCCGTATTTGAATTTCAATCGTGGGACAATAATACTTTGAAAATCAAGCAAACATTAAATAACAAATTCGTAGGCAATCCATTTGGTATAAAAACTAAAACCACTTGATATAAAATTTAACACCATGAAATTTCCTGATAAGATCATATTTATTTTTGAAAATTCAATCGTCCTTTTAAAAAAAAAAAAAAAAGTCAACTTTCTTTCACTCACTCAAACGGTACCTAAATATGACCACCAAATGCTTGGCTTTAGGAGTAGTGAGCACAAACTCCTCAGTCATGTCAAGCTCGCTCGGTGACATGTAGCTAGGAAGCTCCTGGTCAAAGCAGTGCATGAGCTGAGCAATTACGGATGGCACCATGGTCAAGTCGAGCTGCATCCCAGGGCGCCCTCAGTGGCCTGTTCCGAACGGCAGGAGCTAAAAGGCTCGCCCCTTAACATCCATGCTCGGCCTAAAAATCTTTCAAGCATGAACTCTTTCGGGTCAGGGGTCCACACTTTGGGTCCCTTCCGATGGACCACTCATTCACGATGAACCTCGACTTGTGGAAAAACGTTTCACCGTGCAGTCCTCGGTCGCCTCGTGGGGAAGCAAAGCGGAGTCACCGGGTGAAGCCTCGTGGTCTCCTTTGATGACCATGTCTAAGTAGTCCAAGCCCTCTAACCGCTCTATTCAGCCACGACTTTCTCTAATTATTCTTGGAGCTTTTTCATTGCCCTAGGATGTTTTATAAGTTCGGCCATTGCTCACTCTGCTGCTGTCACCGAAGTGTCCACTGAATGCACCAACATGTCCTTCACGAAGAAATATATCGAGATTCATATTAGGAAGTATATCGATTGTATTTATCAAGCATATTTATAATAGAGTAAGCTATGCATGTTATGAGAAAAACCCATGCATTGAAATATAAACTTTATACCATCAATTACTCAACAAGCGTATGGAGCACCCTTTTAACATAATCAATAGGTTAATTGAACCCATCGGGAAACTACTTATGACATTTCCCTAAGTGTGATCTCTACTAGGAATAAAACTTTATAGAAAATATTAAAAAAAAAATTAATTTTCTTCTTGAAATATTGGGTATGCGACGATGGTAATTATTATTGCAACTAGCTAATCCTACATGAATTAACTTATTAAAACCCCATTTGAAATATGGACCATGAATCACTCAATAATGAATAGATTTTGTTGTCTCTAGCACTTACTGTTTCGGAGTTGAAAAAACTCGGTCGACCAACTCAGCCTCAGGTGCTCGAAAGAGACAGGCACGTGAAGTATGTCTTTCAAGAAAGAGACGATACTCTATCGTTATCCTTGTCGTCTACTTCGCGTATAGGAGCCACGTGGTTGATCGGTAGATAGACAACGCAGAGGCTTACGAGATTTGTGGACACCGTCTGTTCACAAGAACATATGAAGAAGCTAGCAACACCCTGTTCTAACCATACACAAGACCCATAAACAAAATGATATTGTTTAAGAATTGCCATTAAAATTTGTGAATCTTAGGTAGAAGAGAGGATGAGAAGATGATGCCCGGGAAAAGTCTTAGAAAGTTCATAAATTTATTATATCGGCATTCTAATTCAATCATTTTTAATCAACCAATTTAAGTTCTAAACATTTTTCACATTTGATATCAATTCAGCTTCATTGGTTCAATTTTGGTAGGCGTGGCTTTACTGAATCTTAAAATGGGTGTTAGCCGTCAAACTAACGTGATAATTTTTAATTTTTTTAATTTTTAATTTTTAATTTTTTTCATTTTTCTTTTTTCTTTTCTTGGGCTTCTTCTCCCTCTGCAGTGACCGGTGAGGCTTTGGTGATGCTCATTGGCCGGGTGAGGGCCACGAAACCCTCATCAACCGTTGTAGAGAGAAGAAACCCAAGGAAGAAGAAGAGAAAAAGAAAGGGAAAGAAAAAATTTAATAACAAATTTAAGAAAAATAAAAAATTATTTAAAAATTTTCACGTTAGAATTGGTTGACGGTTAACGTCCACATTAGCACTCGCTAGGCAAATTGACCGGATGAATTTAATCGCAGATCAATGCGAAAAATATTTAGTGATTAAATTAATTTCGCTAAAAAAGTTTAAAATGAATTGAGTAAAACGTAATGATTTTGACATTTTAACACTTTTTTCCCATGACACGCATTTAACATGCTTAATCACATATAGACAAATTCTACGAGGATATAATAGGTTAAATATTAAAATTCGTCTACAAAATGGATTTGCAGACTTTGTTTGATATTTCTATACGGGCGTCCATATGCTCAATTATCCGCTCATGAACTATGGAATTGTCTTCTAAATCATTTTTGAACCCTAACTATGCTCATCTCAGAGCCTCAAACAGTGGAATCCTTGTTCTGATAAATTTTCCACTCCGACGTATGCTTAGATAACTGACCAATAATTAAGGTTACGGGATTATTTGTTAATCTAGCTGCAAAATTTTGATTAATTACCAAAATTATTGCTTTGACATGGGGGCCTGTCGATATGGTACTCTCCTTCGTTCAATCCCATGACAACTAACATGACATCAACAAAATTTGATTAATTGCCAGAATTACGGCTTTGATACAGTGCTCGTCA